>PVKH010021473.1:0-14320 GCA_004027955.1 Chaetophractus vellerosus | reverse complement strand
CATGCCCGTGGGGGCTCAGCCCTGCCCGTGGTGGCTTTTTACCTTGCCCACGGCGGCTCTGCCCCACCCACGGCGGCTTGCCTTTCTCAAGGCCGTCTGCCCGCTCGGAGAGGTCCCCGGGAACCGAACCCGGGCCCGGGGCCTCCCATGTGGTACACCGGCGAGCTCTTTATCCACTGAGCTATCTAGCCGGGCCCATAAGATAACTGTATTTAAATAACTAAATCTAAATATCACAGAAAAAAGGCTATGATATTTAATTACTAAAGCAATCCTCAGGCCCCTAAATTTAGACCAAAATGAAGTAGAGTGCTTAAACTGTGCTCCCCTCTGAAGGGCAAAGCTCCATAATACCCATCCCAGATGTGGCCACAGAGGAAAATGGACCAGGGGTGTTCATTATGTCACAGATGCCAGAAATTCGGGCTGTCTTGTTGGGAGACCAAGGAACCCACTTTCACTACCGAGGAAGGGATTTTTCACTGTACCTCTGTAGTCCAATGTGATTTATGACATGTGCTGCTTACTGGTGAATGCTGGGCATTGTTTCCCATCCTTGCCTTTTCTAAATGTTTTTTTTTTTTGGAATTTAACCTGTTCTTTTGTCAGTGATTCGTATTTTATCCAGAGGTTTCTGCATCCAAATGTAACAGAAATGTCAAAATATCATTTCCCTGGGCTTTGAACCAGAAGCAGTAACTCAAATTGTCTCCTATTTGTTAAGGAGTTAGTGACTTTAATTTAGGAATGGACATTTTTGAAGTTTAAATATGGGATAGAAGCTATGCATCAATATTGAGGTGCTAACATCAATTATATTCTTCCCCATTAAGGAACAGCAATATCATTTGATAATTGACCTCAGATTAGTGAGTAGACCTGATTGGTCTAAGGGCCCTGTCTTCCTTGGGAATAATTGGTTGAGGAAAGGACATGTGATTAATCCTGACTGACTGATTACAAGGAAGGTTTGCTCAAGCCTTTTGGAAACATTCTTTCATCCAACCCTCAAACTTGCCCTGTCTCCACATGGAAGTATACTTATTGATTTCCTGTTATTTAAGGCAGTTTAGGTTAGGTTTTTAACTGCAGCTGAAAGTAACAGGGTTATTAAGGACCTAGTGTGAGCAAAGTCATAGAGGTAGAACATTATCAAAGAGTATCTGGGAGAATAAAATTTGTCCATTTTCCCCAGATTATAGTCTCTGATGCAAGGAACTGGAATGGTGGGCAGTAGTCACATAAAAGAGGGTTTTCTGTGCTATGTTAAGGAGTTGCTTATTTATCCAGTTGGAAATCAGTGCTTTAGGGCAGTGACATGGAAAGTTTGGCATCGAGATACCTGTGGAGTAGAATAAAAGGCATATAGGAGAGAAGAGGACAGGATGCCAGGGAGTCCATTTAGGAGCCTGTTGCAGTGGTTCAAAGTAGTTAAGAGAAAAAACAGAAGAATGGAAGTATTGCTGTGCACACATATATTAAATGCAATGTTTGTGAGATTACATTACCTCTCGAAAGAAAGTCAGTGTCCATTTATGTATCTTAATCAAATTTGATGCAGAAGATATTCAAATTAACATGCTGAGTTGATTTTTTTGTTAATAAATGATACAGAAAATACTTCCAAATAATGGTGGAAGCAGAAGCGCTAATAGAGAAACTAAAAAGAAAATCTTTAAAATATGAAAATGTTAAAGCACAGAGATTTTTTTAAGCAGCATTACTGCTGATGTTTTTGTCAGTACACCTTTCAAAAATACAGTGTAAGATCCATCATGAAACATTTTTCTGATGGACATAAGGTTGGGCTGTACCTCTTTCTTTCCATCTGCAGTGAGTAACATGTTCCAGGGCATACATCAAGAATGTCAGGGATTGGTATCAGCATTGTTCTAAAATATGTATTGCTTGCTGTAGACAGAAGGGAAGAGGAATATAGCAAATAGAGAGGAATTACCTCCACCTATTGCTGAAGTTTGCTGAGCCTGTTATCCCAATTTGGCATCTGCCCATTATCCCAAATTCTTGAACTATTTGTCCATTATCATCTTCATTGAATGCAGAAATAAAATATAGAGAAAATAAAAGGGAAAACAGTGTTTGAATCAGAGACATTTGGGATTTTTTGAATGTTTTACTTCACTCAGACTGGATTTTCCCATATATGTGATGACCTTAATGTGTATCCTAGTTTCTGGAGTCTTTTGGTTGTGACAATTAAATGACATACTGCATGTAAATTACTTTGTACAGTGTAAGCACTCATCTTTATTGCAACAATAACTATGACTAATAGTAGTAGTAATCATTCTGGTAATTAGTAATAGTAGTTTGTACTGAGAGCTGGAGATCCGTTGTTTTCTAAGGAAGTCCAGTAAATAACTCAACCACAATTTTAAGTATTTCTTAAACCATAACATGAATGTGCTGTTTTAACAGTTCTTTTGGATCCCTGAAAGCACTGCATCTAAGAAAAACCTTGTCGATAGTGATTAGGGTACCAGACCCAGTCTGTGAAAGCCAACTCCTCAATCCCCATGATATGGTTTACAACAGTACAAATAGTACTGTGTCAACAGAATATGACCATGATTTATTAACAACGTGTTTCTTTTAGAATATACTTCAGATGTCCAGATCAACCATGGACCCTAATAGAGAGTGGATTGCTGCCAGGATTCTAGGGAGGGATCCAGCAGAGAGCTGTTTGACAAAGGGCCAGCATCAGGGAGGGCATTAGATCAAGAGAGAACAACACAGCAGGGAAGTAACTGGCCTGGACGTTTTTATGTCAGGGATATGAGATTCTATCTGCTCAGGGGGCAGGGGCATGAAAACGGATGAAATTCACATTTAAAACTGCTTGTTTATGGTGCATAACATCCTGAACTAGGGCTTTTGTGTCATCTAAGAAACTGTAACAGTTCTGAAATGGATTTATCATCTTTTTGTCACTCATCTGTTTCCTCAGTTAATATTTTGGTACTTAAAAAAGAAGTTGCTACCTATCTTTGATTGCCAATATTCTGCCCTTTTGTTATTGTTCTTGACGAGCCTTAGTACTGAATCCCATTGCCTCCAATTCTTACTTCAATCTCTTTCTGGGTGACATTTGTGGTGCTGAAATTGTTCCTTGCTGCAAATTCCTTGACATGAATTAACACAACTATGCTGGGCTTAAAATATGTCCAAATTTCTTGCTGTAAGTGTGGTTCTTTTTGTTTATTTAATTTATGCCCTGCTTGGAAAAACGAGTCTGTTGTACCCATAATGTGTCTATCTGCATTCATGTTGGTTTTATTTATCTGTCTGTATGTTTGTTTGAAAAGTGGAAATGTTGATGCCCTCTTTCTAATATGCAAGAATATTCAGCAACTGGCTGTTATATGATTTAATATCTAGATCCTCTGTTTATTACTAAGAGACCTTCTTGTTTAATCTTTTTCCATAGGCATCAATGTTTTTCCAAAAACTTGCTGAAACATGACAGCGCTGAATATTATAAACAGTACTTTTACTTCATTTCTGTGCAGGCATTTGTTTAGGGCTCTCCCTGCTCACTTTTGGCAATTGCTTTGATCATAACCTGACTGAGTTATATTTAGGAAAAAGCAGGAAAGAATTTCTGAGTCATAAAACTGCTACCACACATATCAGTGCTTGGTTGAGGGAAAAATACATTATTTTCATTCATACATACTCAACCATTGTTGCAAAGTGGTGAGGGAATAGGTATGATATTAAAATGAATGCAGGCTTTGGCTTGAGCAAGATTTGGGTACAAACCAAATCCAAAACACTTAAAAGTTACGTGATTTTAGGGAAGTTACTTAATCTGCATAAACCCTAATCTTTTTTAGCATTAATAATATTTACTATAAAATGTCATTGCATGGGTTGAAATAGTGTATGGAAAGTGCTTGGCAAATAGAAGGTGTTATTGTGGTTAGTACTATTTACAAAGAAATTATTAAGTAAGAATATAATGCTCCTTAGAGAAACACTGTAAGGTTATGGGAGGCAAACATTTCCTATCACAATATCACAATATCACAAATGTATATGGAATATATTGGTTAACAATAGACTAATGGTTTATTATTGCCTAAAACAAGGCTACATCTTTTCTAATCTTTGATTTTGTGAAGTACCCAAATGAGTAAATGCTAGAAGGATAATGGTCTGAAACATTAACACATGGAAGGAATAAAGCAGAGGCGATGTCAAAAGCATTACTCATGCTTTTGAATCTCTTGAATCTCCACCCTGAGATATGAAAATTTCTTTGCCATGAAAGATGACTAACAACATCAATAGCAGAAGGAAAATCTATATTCAATATTCTGTGGGCAACATGCCCAGGTCACTATTTCAGAGATTTGTTACTATCTCAGATTCTATTGTGAGCCACATTAGAAATATTGGAATAATTCATGTATTTTTCATCAGTTAAAAATTTACCTATGATAAACACCAAACATCTGTTCCCTGATAACACTTGAATTTTAAAGGAGACAGTCAAAATCCTTGCACATTTGCATCATACTCTCAATATATTTCTCTGTGGACCTTGGAGTAGAGCCCTTCTCTTGAGGATTCATCATAGTACAAATGCATTTTGACTGCCAGTATCATTGAAAATATATTTTCTCTTAATTAGATAATCACACAATCAGGAGGAACAGTATAAGACCTTTCATTTAATTACCTGAATCCATTGAAATCATCTAAGCTGTTAATTACAAGCTTTGTCCATGTATACTGTTTTTTTTGGTAAAAACACTTCATAGACATCTATGTTATGATAATATTATTGATAATGATTGAAAAATACTTAATAATAAAAAGGTAATATGAATTCAATTACATTTTAAGTAATTTTGTATTAATGAAAATAACTTCTCAATGTTTTTAAAAATAATACACATGTATGAAACATTCATTTTCTAAAGATAATATTTATTTATATATGGAATCACAAGACACTGGCTATATCTCCTTATCTAAAGGGTTGCGGTGACAGGGCAAGAGTCAAATCAAGAAAAAGGCAACTTAAAAACAGTAGGATCTTATGTCACCTTTCCTGGCTCTTCCCTCATCCTTTTACCATGGGACAGATTGCTGGTCCACACTCCCAGTGTGGCTCCCTGGGGTGCCTGTAGATCAGTGCCAATCTGTTTAGTGACAGCCTGAAGGACTGAAACTGGACACTTGTCATGGGTGAGTCATCCCAGAACCTGCCTTGCATGTCGAGATAGCTCACAGAACTCTCCTACAACATGCAATTGGAGAAGAGTCAAATTGCAGCAGCCTAATGCAAAGGATTTCTGGCTGTGGAAAATTCAGTGTAGAGCTTGGGACCATGAAGCTCTGCTTCAAAAATATAAAGGAAAACAGACAAAGAATGAAAGAAAGTCAGTAAAATGATCAATGACCATAAAGATAATATCAATAGAGAGATAATTCAGGAAAAGGAACAAAACAGAGCTGAAGGCTGCAGTAATAGGAATTTAAAATTCCTTAGAGGGGTTCAATAGAAAATTGGAGCTGGCAGAAGAAAGAATTAATGAACTTGAAAATAAGAAAATTGAAATTATCCAGTCTGAGGAACAGAAACTAAAAAGAATGAATAAAAGTGAACAGAGCCCAAGAGACCTGTGGGGTACTATCAAGCATCCCAACATATTTTGAGTTCCAGAAGAAGATAGAAAGGGACCGAAAGAATATTTGAAGAAACAATGGCTGAAATATCCCAAAATTTAATGAAAAGTCTACTTTGCTGAATAAATTGAAACTAGCTTTTTTGGGGTTATTGTTTCCATGGCATAACATTATAAATTATTCATTGTCAACCTTTCTGTAACTTTATATTTAAGTTATATCTCTTATAACAGCATTTAGCTTTTGTTGTTGTCTAATAAGTCCATAATCATTGTATTTTACTTGAAATATTTAGTTCAATTATATTTAATGGGCTTATTAATGTATTTGGATCCAAATATCATCAAAATACATGTTTTCTAATCATCTAGATATTTCTTCTCCTTTTTCTCTTTTTGGACCCTTTTGTCATAATTATATATACACACTTAAATTTTTTTATATTTGCTTGTTAGTTATTCATATTTTTACTCTTCCTTAAATGGTTATCCTGGAGAGTTTAAAATGTACTTCTTTTAATCTACCTTAAATTAATACTGTTATCTCATATGAGACAATGGAAGAATCAGAAATTTTGACTCCATTTAATAGCTTCTTTCTTCAGTGCTATTTTGTTTATAATTTGACCTATATTGTAATCCCCCAAAGAAATCATCATTGTTATCTTACATAGTCAATATTCATTTAAGTTTATCCACACAATTACCCTGGCTTTTTTTGCTTGTTTTGCTTTTGTTTTTATTTTTCATTTTCTCCTACTTTCCATGCTTCCACCTGGATTATTTTTCATTTTCTTAAAAAGCACTCTTTAATATGTTTTTTCACACTTAATAAACTGGCAAGAAGTTGTCCCAGGTTTTGTTTGCCTGAATATGTCTTTAACCTATTTCTTCTTGTTTTTTAACAAATCAATTGTATTGATACATATTAATAAAGCATAAATCCATCCAAAGTGTACAATCAATGGTATTTGGTGTAATCATAATAGTTATGCATTCATCACTTCAGTCATTTTTAAAGCATTTTCATGATTCCAATAATAGTAATAATAATAATAAAAAAACAAACAAAACTCATCACCTCTCAATCTCTCTGTCCTTCCCTTGCCATACATAGCCGCTATTCTGTTTCCTTTTCTCTAGGATATTTGTATTTATATTTGGTATAAACAGTGTTATATATGCAATATCACCCATATTCATGTTTTACATGAAGTTTCACTGTTATTCAGACCCATGTTATATTTTTTGGCTTTCCTTCTAGTAATATCCATGACCTTAGACTCCCCTTTCAGCTGCTATCATATCCATATAATAAAACTCTGCTTGTTGCAGAAACTATGATGTACTTTCACCACTTCTGTTCATTTCCAAAGATTTATAAACAACCTTTTTATCAATTTTGCACAGATTAACCTTCAGCTTTCCATTCCCTACCCTCATTCTATTTTCCGGTGACTTATTTTCTAATTATTAACTCCATGAATTTGCATAATATATTTAGTTCATAATAGTGCAATCATACAGAATTTGTCCTTTTGTTTCTGGTTTACTTCACTCAACATAATGTCCTCCAGGTTCATGCATGTTGTTATAAGTTTCACGACTTCATTTCTTCCTACCAGTACATAATATTCCATCATGTGTATGGAATTTATTTATCCATTCACCAGTTGATGGATACCTGGGTTGTTACCCACTTTTAGCAATTGTGAATAATGCCGTTATGAATATTGATATGCAGATGTCTGTGTCACTGCTTTCAGTTCTTCTGGGTGTATGCCTAGTAGTGGTATTGCCGGGTCACATGGCAAGTCTGTATTCAAGTTCCTTAGGAACTACCAAACAGTCCTCCACAGTGGCTGTACCATTCTATCTTCCCACCAACAGTGAATAAGCTGTTTCTGTGTCTCCACTTCCTCTCCAACATTTACAGTTTTCCAACTTTTTATTAGTGGCAAGTCTGATAGTGTGAAATTATATCATACTGTAGTTTTGGTTTGCATTTCCCTAGTTGCTAGTGATGTTGAACAGTTTTTCATGTGTTTCTTCACCATTTGTACTTCTTTGGACAATTGTCTTTTCAAATCTTTTGCCCATTTTTTATTGGGTAGTTTGTCTTTTTATTGGTGAGTTGTGGTATCTCTTTGTATATCATGGATATTAAACCCTTATTGGATATGTGATTGCCAAATATTTTCTCCCAATGAGTTGGCTACCTTTTCACCCTTTTGACAAAGTCTTTTGATGTGCAAACGTAATTCTGAAGAGATCTGATTTGTCCATTTTTTCTTCTGTTGCTCATGCTTTGGTTGTGAGGTTTAAGAAACTACTGCCTACTACAAGATCTTGAAGATATTTTCCTACATTTTCATCTAGGAATTTTATGGCTGTCACTTTGGTATTTAGGTCCTTGATCCATTTTGAGTTAATTTTTGTATAAGGCATGCTATAGGAATCCTCTTTCTTTCTTTTGGATATGGCTATCCAGTTCTTCCAGAACCATTGGTTGAATGACTGTTCTGACCCAGCTGGGTGGGCTTAATAGCCTTGTCAAAAAAATCACTTGACTGTATATGTAAGGGTGTATTTCTGAGTTCTTGATTCAGTTTCATTGGTCAAAGTGTCTGTCTTTATGCCAGCACCATGCTGTTTTTACCACTGTAGCTAAGTAAATATGCTTTATTTTTAATTTTTTTTTTAAAATCATTTTTATTTTTAAAGCTTGAGGTTACATAAATGTCACAGAAAAAATATAGGGCATTCTCATATTCCCCCCTTCATCCCCCTCCCACACTTTCCCACATTAATAATATCTGTCATTAGTGTGGTACATTTGTTACAATTAATGAACACATATTGAAGCATTGCTACTAACCGTGGACTATAGTTTACATTATAGTTTATACTCTATCCCGCACAATTTTGTAGATTATGACAAAATATGTAATGGTCTGTATCTGTCATTGCAATGTCATGCAGAACAATTCCAATGTCCTGAAAATGCCCCCATATTATACCTATTCTACCCTCTCCCTCCCCTCAGAACTTCTGCTGGCCACTGCCTTTATATCAGTGATAAAAGTTCTTCTATTACTAGAATAATAAGTCTGTAGTAGAATAATAGTAAGTCTACTTTAGTCTATTGTTCATTCCCAATCTTGAGGATTTGGGGATGGTGTTGCCCACTCTGCTTCTAATTGAGAGGGGGCTTAGATCACATAGGTCAGATGGATGGAACTATCTTGCTTGCAGTTGCAGGCCCTTTCTGTTCCTTAGGATAGGCATTGTTCATCATCATCTCCTTGTAAGTTGTCCTGGGTGAGTTTGATGAACTGTAGCATAGCTGTTGCAACTCTGCTAAGATTCAGGGCTCAACTGGCACATGGATGGACCAAAGCTTTAAGTCTCTGGGACATATATTTATAGAGTGTAGTGCTAACTTAGGTGCAAATAAAAGGGGAAGAAGAGCCATGTGTAGGGAAACTATAAATGAGTCTAAACTATAAAAAAGGAGCATAAATTCCAAAGTAAGGCCCACTGACAGGGTGCCAAATTCCTGAGCGGTCTACCCTGCTGTATTAGTCAGCCAAAAGGAGTGTGTTTGCAATATACCAATAATTGGTTGGTTTTTATAAAGGGTATTTATTTGAGGTAGAAGCTTACAGTTACCAGGCCACAAAGCATAAGTTTCTTCCCTCACCAAAGTCCATTGCCACGTGTTGGAGCAAGACAGTTGCCGACATTTGCCAGGGTTCAGGCTTTTTGGGTTCCTCTCTTCTCCGGGGCTGCGTTTCTCTTGGGGCTTAGCTCTCCCGCTTCCTCCACAAGGTCAGCTGTAGACTATCAGGCAAACGGTTCACTTCTCTTTTCCTGGGGCATCCTCTCCAACATCAGAACTGCTTCTCAAAAATCTGCTCCTCAAATCTACTCCCTCTGTCTTTGGCCTTGCCTTTTATATTTGAGACCACACCCACCGAGGGGTGGGGTTCAACGCCCTACTGACGTGGCCCAGTCAACGCCCTAATCATAACCCAATCATGCCTAGATGAACAGATCAGTTTACAAGCATGATTCAATATTGATTTTCGGAATTCATAATTATATCAAATAGCTACACCTGCTTATAGTGTCTGGCTGTCCCTAAAGCCCTCAGGAGCCCCACTATTTGAGGCAATGTTTATGGTGGCAGTCAATGAGATCCTGGTGAGATGTGCATAAATGTAACCTCTGGAATGTCCTCCTGATTCACATTGAAATCTCTTAGCCATAAAATCTCATTTGTATGATTTCTCCCTTTTGGTCAAGATCTTTTTCCAGATGCATTGCTAGTTGGGACTTCTTTATAGACCCTTGGTGCCAGGGAGGCTTATACCTGGGAGTCATGTCCCATGCTGGGGGTGAAGGTATTGCGCTGTATGCTGAGTTTGGCTTAGAGAAAGGCCACATTTGAGCAACAAGGAGGCTTTAGTAGGTAACTCTTAGGCAATATATAATACCAGGTTGTGTCTCAATTTGACAAGTAAAGGTTCATAAGTACAATCATCAATATCAAGGGCATGGCGTAATGGTCTGTCTTCCTTTACTAGGCACTGTCCTTGTACTCCAGGGATTCTTGCTATCCTATTAGAGAATGTAGAAGCCCTCCCTAGGATGGGAATTCAATATTCTTTAGGTTATTGGGTGGATCTCCACCCACAGAAACAATGCCCTGTGAACACTTGAACATATTCATATGCCTTAGAGGCATGCTGCAGGAGAACCCCTCCCCATACATTCCCCCATCACCAAAATCCCACACTAGTGATTCTCCCCTGCCATATTGTGACCTTTCTGTGATCCAAAACCTCTCCAAAAATGAAGCCAAGGAATAACAAAAGAAAATTAATAAGAAATTGAAATAATAGTTTTAAAAATAAATAAAATTCAAAAATTTTTTAAAAATTTGAAATAATAAAAAAATTTGTAGACATTGTGTATTTCATCATTGTAAGATCTGTTGTTTTGTACGTACAGTGACATATTCTCCTCTATATTTGTACTCCCCAGTGTCTTATTTTTTATCATTTTATCTTCAAAGAAGCTTTATATAAGATCCTTTGAAGTCAGGAAGTGAGAGTCTTCCAAATTCATTCTTTTTAAAGACATTTTTGGCTATTTGGGGTGCCTTAACCTTTCAGATAAATTTGATAATTGGCTTTTCCATTTCTGCAAAAAAGGCTGTTGGGATTTTTATTGGGATGACATTGAATTTGTAAATTAGTTTGAGAGAATTGACATCTTAATGATATTTAGTCTTCATAAACAAAGAATGTCCTTCCATTTACTTAAGTCTTCCAGGTTTCTTTTAGCAATGTTTTTTAGTTTTCTGAATACAGGTCCATCATGTCCTTTGTTAAGTTTATTCCTAAATATTTGATCCTTTTTCTTACTATTATAAATGGAATTTTTTTTCTGATTTCCTTCTCAGATTGCACATTAGTAGTGTATAGAAACACTACTGATTTTTGCATATTACTCTTGTATCCCACTGCTTTGCTGAACTCATCTGTTAGTTCTAGTATCTTTGTTGTGGATTTTTCAGGATTTTCTAGATATAGGATCATATCATCAGTTAAAAGTGAAAGTTTTACTTCTTCCTTTCCTATTTGGGTGCCTTTTATTTCTTTATCTAGCCTAATTGCCCTAGCTAGAACTTCTAGCACAATATTGGATTACAGTGGTGACAAGTGGGCATCCTTGTCTTGGTCCTGATCTCAGCAGTTAAGCTTTCAATCTTTCACCATTGAGTACAATGCTACCTGTGGGTTTTTCATATACGCACTTTAACATGTTGAGAAAGCTTCTTTCTATTCTTATCTTTTGGAGTGTTTTTATCAAGAAAGAATGCTGTAATTTTGTCAAATGCCTCTTCTGCATCAATTGAGAGGATCATGTGATTTTTTTGCATCAGTGTATTAATGTGGTTGATTACACTCATTGATTTTCTTGTGTTGAACCGTCCTTGCATACCTGGGATAAAACCCACTTGATTGTGGTGTATAATTCTTTTAATAAGCTTTTGGATTTGGTTTGCAAGTATTTTGTTGAGGATTTTTGCATCTGTATTTATTAGTGATATTGGTTAGTAATTTTCTTTTTTTTCATAGTATCTTTATCTGGCTTTGGTATTAGGGTGATATTAGCTTCATAGGATTAGTTTGGTAGCATTCTTTCCTGCTCAATTTTTTGGAAGCACTTGAGTAAGATTGGTATTAGATCATCTTTGAATGATTGGCAGAATTCACCTGTGAAACCATCTGGTCCTGGGCTTTTCATCTTTGGGAGGTTTTTGATGATAGTTTCCATTTCTTCACTTGTGATTGGTGTGTTGAGGCCTTCTATTTCTTCTAGGGTCAGTGTAGGTGGTTCATTTATTTCTAGGAATTTGTTCATCTGGTCTACATTGTCTAGTTTTTTGGCATACAATTGTTCATAGTATCTTACTATGATTTCTATTATTTCATTGGAGTCAGTGGTAATGTATCCCCTCTCATGTTTTATTTTATTTTTGTTTTTTCTCTTTTTTTCTTTGTGAGTCTAGCTAAGGGTTTGTCAATTCTTGATCTTCTCAAAGAACCAACTTTTGGTTTTGTTGATTCTATTTTTTTGTTCTTGATTTCATTTATTTCTGCTCTTATCTTTATGATTTCTTTCCTTCAGTTTGGTTTAGGATTAGTTTGCTGTTCTTTTTCTAGTTCTTCCAGTTGTGAAGTTAGGTCTTCAATTTTAGCTCTTTCTTCTTTTTTAATGTAAACATTGAAGACTATAAATTTCCCTCTCAAAACTGCCTTGGAGATGTCCCATAGGTTTTGATATGTTGTGTTCTCATTTTCATTCATATCAAGATATTTGTTGAATTCTCTTGCAATTTCTTCTTTGACCCAATGATTATTTAACAGTGTTTTAAAAATATATATATAATTGTTAGGTTGATTTGTAAGAGCTGTTCTAGGCATTTGAAGTTTGCTTACAATGAGGCATTATCTAACTGTGAACATACTGTACATGGCAATTAAAAGTCATCATGGCAAGAGAACTATGGCATATGTGCTGCAACCAACACAAAAATAACCAGAGAACAGTAGTGAAAAATGTAGGGATTAAGGTAGGATTTTTTTATATTATAAAAGAAAAGAAAATAACTCTTTAGAAATCTTAAAGTAAAGGGATATCTTGCACTCATGGAAAAAGACACCAGAAACAAAATTAAAATTTTGCCACTCCAGGCCTTCCCCATCTCTTCAAAGGGCAGAGATGGGAAGAAGACTGTTGAAGCCAAAAAGCAATTTTGTAATACAGAAAGACTTAGAAACCCTACAAATATGATTAAATCTAAACTTGTTTTCCTTAAAAACATTTTTTTAATATATAAAAAGGCCTACTTTAGTGACATTCTACTCACACCGGAAAATAACCCCAATACCCCCTTGTTGGGAACAAGCTTATGTTGACCAGCTAACTCATATTGCTAACCCCACATGTGTGTTCAAGCACATGTGTATCTTTTAAACCAGAAGCACTGGACTCAGGTGCCTGCCACTGCTGGTCACCTGCTTCCACCTATTAATGGACCAATTTCCACTCCCGTCAGATAGGTGGGCAGGGCACAACCAAACTCCTTAAGTGGTAGGGAGGGAATAATGGCCCTAAATAGCCAACTTTTCAAACAGTGCCTCACCCACCCCTACTCAAAAGGTGATCCTTATTTCTAACCAGACTGCTTGCATCAAATTTGCCTTCTGGTGCTTAGAATGGTTTTCTCCCTTAGAAAAACAAACATGTACACATACCCATATATATAATTTTTTGTTATGTAAATATAGAAATATTACTCTGATTTGTGTTAAAAATGGAGGGCCAAGTGATAAGAACTTTTTCTTCTTCTTAAGGTAGGGATATCCATCATTTAATCCTCTGAGCTTTATTTTCAGGCTAGAGCATTTAACCCCAAGCCAGGGAAGCATAACAGCCAAGAGACCTAGGGCATTTTCCCACTGATCTCCCTAACTTTCTTTTTCTACTAATTTCCACTTCTAAATTGGTTATAATATTTTTAAAAAATAGAACTTCTCACCAAAAGGGAGGAAGTATTCTAACTACAGAGTAGTCATGCCCCCCTTACCTTCAGCTTCCTCACAGAAAAAGTCGTCCTCTCCCTTCAAAAACACGGATGCTCTCTGTCCAGGCAGCTTTCCCCACTGGACAAACACACCTGTTTAAAAGGAAGCAGTGATTAGGTATCCTCAACCCCCTCCCCTGCTTTCTTTTTTGAAGGATATTTTCACTATGTATACAATTCTAGGTTGACACCTATTTTCTTTCATTATCCTAAAGATGTCATTACATTGTCCTCTGGTTTCCATATTTTCCATTGTGAGATCTGCTCTCAAGTCTTATTGTAGCTCCTTTGAAGACATTATGTCTGTTTTTACTGCACCTCCCCTCTGGGGAAAGTATTTTTCTCTTTGACTAGAATTTAAAATTTTGCCATGACATTCCTGATGTGGTTTATGCCTTTTTAATTCTCCATTCCTGCTTAGCACATCTTGAATATATGATATATTTCTTCAGTTTTGAAATACTCTTTTTTCTTATTATTATTACATATCCCCCCCCCC
>PVKH010021472.1:0-14330 GCA_004027955.1 Chaetophractus vellerosus | reverse complement strand
GATTAAACTATCAAGATGGAGGAAGGGAACACAGAAGAGACGATCAAGCTTAATTGGATTTGTTTTCCAAGAAAAGCTTAAGTCAGTATGGAGGCTGAAACTTAATAGCCTCTGGAGGCACCTCTGTTCCAGAGAATTAGCTCCTTTTCTCTAGATCTTAGCATCAGTGGGTCCCAATGCCTCTTATGCTGAGATCTTTGTTACCCCAATTATTTCTAATAGGGCTATAGCGAATTCAAGAGTTAAGAGTTTAGGGAAAACGGGCACACTTGCTGAGACTGCCACTCTCTCAGGGGTGTTGAGAGAATTAAAAGACATAATGGTTGTCAAGTGCTTTGGATGGTCTTGGCATACAGCAGACACTTAATTACATGGTGGTCATTATTTGATAAGTAGATACACGAACTCCTTAGATTGTGTTCTTCATTTTTCTGTCCCTGTCACTGGCATTTTCCTTCATTCTGAAGCTTTTATTGAAGTGAGACCACAGAGAAATGTAAAATATATAGCCTGTCAAATGGGAGTAAATGATAAGGAAGAAAGTAAGGCAGAGAATGTGGATGAAAATATGGAGGAGGAAGGTTGTAATTTAAAATAAGAAAGTAGGCAAGGCTTGTTTCCGGTATACTTTTTTCTGTTACTTATAGCTGAGGGCATCCAGAAGGCTTTAGAAGTTGTCTCATAAAGCTAGTAGTAGTCTTTGGATAGCTTGCAGTTGGTGGGATATCTCCGGGTAGCCAGATGATGATCCTAGATATGTGAGTACTACTATGAGAGAATCATGGGCTGCTCAAGAAGCACAATGGGGGGGGGGGCGGGTGTAGCCCAATTGGTAGGGTGCCGGTTTACCACATGGGAGGCCCCGGGTTCGGTTCCCGGGGCCTCCTCGAGTGGGCAGACCACCTTGAGAAGGCAAACCGCCGCGGGCAGGGCAAAGCTGCAGTGGGCAGGGCAAGCCCCCGGGAGCAGGGCAAGCCCTCGCAAGCAGGCAGGCCGCCGTGCGGTGAGCTGACTTGGCGGGTCGCCGCAGCGGGGGGAGACAAGCGGACACAGAAGAACGCAAAAATGAACACAGTGAGAACAAGCAGAAAGGGGGGGATATATAATAAATAAAAAATAAATCTTTTTTTTTTAAAAAAAGAAGCACATTGGCATGACAGGCGGTGGTGGGATTGGCCAGTCGGGAATGCATCCGGTGCTGATTCCTTGCCTGCTTTAATGCCCTGGCCCAAACCAAGAGGAGACACATGGTCCTCCCCTGTATTCCCATAACACGACTGTTTCAAGACTGGACTCTTTTAATAAGACTTTACAGAGAGTTATTGGACCAGAGGGAAATGAGCACAGGGGAACAATAAGTCTAGGGCCTACATTGTCTAATAAGCTAGCTACTAATCACAAATGTTTAGTTAAATTTATCAAAATTACATGAAATAAAAAATTTGCTTCCTCAGTCAGACTAGCCACATTTCAAGTGCTAGTGGTTACTGTATTGGACAGCACAGGTAGAGAACGTTTCCATCCTTGCAGAAAGTTTTTGGGCTATTGCTGATCTAGGTAATATGGCGTGGAGCGGTGCTACTCAAACTTTAATGTGCTTTCGAAACACCTGGGGATCTTGTTAAAAAGCAGATTTGGATTTGTTAGGTCTGGAGGTGGTGGCTGTGATTTTGCATTTCTAATAAGCACCCTGGTGATATTGATTCTGCTGGCTCACCACCCACATTTTAGCAGCAAGGGCTTGAGGATGAGTATGCTCTCTAGTGCTTGCAGGGTTAGAAAGTGCCCAGAGGACTTCTATATTAACTCCTTCTGCATCCACGGGTCTTATTTCTCCCAACAAGGTGAGAAAACCTATAGTATACGAACCCTATTGTCCCTTACTAGAGATTCATAGCTTATGGACAAGTGCATGAGCTAGGGAACCAGAATGCCTGTGTTAAATTCCTGGTTTCAGAATTTACTAGCCAGGGGAATGTGAGCAAGTCATTTAAGTTCTCTGTGCCTAAGGATCCCATTATGAAAATGGGGAAAATGATATCTTAGAAGAATGTTGTCGGAATCTCAGTAAGTGCTCAACAAACGTTAGCTATTGCTTTTATCTATCGAATAGGTTTGGTTGCAAAGCACGTTTTCTCAATATACCTACTATACACTAGGGATTGTGGAGTATACATATGATCAAAATATAGTTGCTGACCTTGGAGGTCTCCCAGATAGAGTTCTAGATGTTTGGCATTGGCATAGATCTTTGGGAATGAGATAATATATATTTTGTTTAAAACATTAAAAAAAATTATCTCAGTGTTAGACGGCACTTTTCTTTGCTTCTCTAGCCTATGCTTCTCTGTTAACCTGCTTGTCAGTGTTTCTGTTAACTGGTAAGGCAAGATGTCTATGTATGTAACCGAAAGATAGGAACCGAACCCCATCTACACTCAGCGTCACATTCAAGGAAAGACAGTCCAGCAACCAAAGTTATTAAAAACAAATTTATGTGTTTACTGACTTATCTCAAAGAGCATCACAGAGGACACAATTTATAACTCTAAGCAGTGCTTCTTAAAATCCTTTTTCTCCTATTCCTCTCAACTCTCATTCTCATCTTCCTACCCAAACTTTACCTGAACTCAAGCACATGGCTCTTTTCTCCCTTTGTCTCCCTCATCTACAGCCCTTGCCTCTCTCATTTACACCCCCTCCCTCATTCGCTGTTTCCTATTCCCTCCTCTTCCACTAGTCCTGACATCCACAGCCCCCACCCCCTTTCTGAAAGCCTGTGCTTCCTCTCCATATCTTGCAACCTCCTGGAAGAGGATATGTGGCTGCAGCTCTCACAGCTTTTGGGTTTCTGCCCATTATCCAGATAACAAAGGAGAGCTCGGAAACTAACCCTGAAAGCCAAATTCCTGCCTCCATAGAAAGGAGCTTGGAGGAGTGGTTGGCAGACTTCTAAAATGGTCCCCAAGGTCTCCACCCCTTGTTGTACACAATCCCCAGGACTGTGAAAATGATAGGATTAGGTTATGGTATAAACGCAGTGCCTTTAAGAAAGGATCGTTCAAGTGAGCCCTCAACAAGCAGAGCGTTTTCTCCAGCTGGTCACCGAGGAAGAAGTCAGGGAGATGCACTCCTACTGGCCTGGAAGGCCAATCAGTGACCACGCATGTTCTGGACACATGGTAAAGAATGTGGGCACCTGCTAGGAGCTGAGAGCAGCCCCTGGCAGGGAAAGGGCTCATTCAGTCCTACACCTGCAAGGAGCTGAATTCAGCCAACAGCTCGAGTGAGTCTGGAAGAAAATTCTTTCCCAGGGCATCCAGAAAGGAGCACAGCCTGGCTGTCACCTTGATTTAAGCCTTGTGAGACTCTGAGCAGAGAATGAAGCCATACCGTGCTTGGACATCAGTCCTATAGAACTGTGAGCAGATAAATGGGTGCTGTTTCAAACTGCCAAGCCTGTGGTTATTTGCTACCTAGCAATAGAAAACTAATATAGAGGGAAATTCAGGACAGGGTGTGAAAGCTCACACATGAATATTTTTATTTCTGGTATAGATAAAAAAAAATATGGCTAGACACACAAAGGAAATGCTAATGGCTAAATGGGAGGCACTGATTGTAGGTGCTGACAGAGGCAGTGGCAGGGTCCCTGAGGTCTTGAACAGTGAGAAATGTTCCATAGGAGAGATGGAATATGTGCTGGTGATGGATGGTAGGATCTGGCAGCTGGGGAGAAGAGGGGAAGCCTTCAGATACGGGGAACGATTTAAGCAGAAGTGTATGAGCAGGAATACTAAAATGTGTTATAGGAAGAGTGAGGAGGCTGCTATGGACCCAACCAGCCTGCCCCTTCTTTGCTGCAGCAATTCCAAAGATGCTCTGAACACACATGCTCTTCACAGCTCCAGGCATTTTCATGTGCCCCTCCCTCTTCCTGTAATTCCCTCCCCCACTCCGCACTTGTCCTTCAAGACCCAGTCCAGGGCTTACTCTTGCCCCACAAACCCCTACGACACAATCTCAGGAAGGCTGAGCCCCAAGCAAAGCTTTCACGGCACATAAGTGGAAGCTGGGACTACAGCAGCTTAGCTCTGTCTGGTAGTCCGTATTCAGTAAAGAAAGGAAAAACACTCCTTATTAGGTCAATAATTGACCTCAAGTTCACATTTCCAAATGAGAACTTAAGTGGGGTACCACCTGTAATCTAGCCATGCTGCCAATGCCCGATTCTGTAGGAGCCTTTTGCTGTGGGTTTCTAAAGCAGCTGGGGCCGTGAGAAGCTCCCCGCAGTCCCTAAGCAAACAAGGGGACCCAAGGCTCTGCCCACGGGATCCTTGATCATGTTCTCTTTTCCTCCTCCAGAAACGTGGGGCTAAAATAAGCCCAGAGGCTGAGGAAGGGGTGAGTCAGAAACCTTAGAGCAGAGCAATCACTGCAAGACTGCTCCTTATAAAACAGCTCTGGTGGGCCCGAATTGTTTATACCAAGAACTGCACGTCTGAAAAAATAACTTTCTCACGGCCGGTTGGGAGCAAGCTCCCCATCCTGAAGCCAGGACAGTGCTTTACAGAAAACTTTCTCTGTCACTATAAAAGGAGGGGCCCTCGACCCCCTGAGCTGGCAAAGTCTGGTGACAGTGGAGGAGGGGCTGGAAACCAGGTGACTTGAGGCTTAGTCCTGGCTTCTCTGTCTGCCAGCTGTCATATTAGGTAAAACACTTAACCTCTTTTTCCTCGGTGCACAATGAAAATGTAAGCCCAGATGATTTCCAAGTATCTCTCTGGCCCTGGCATTCTTTCAGCTTATCTGATCAATGCCCTACGTGCCAGGCCTCTCAGCTCACTCTCAGCCCCTGGACTGATGCGGCTTACAGAAGTCATTGTTCAGCTGTACAGGTTCGATAGGCAGTCGCTGACTGGGCACCTTCTCTGTGTCAGGCAGTTGAGAAATTGCTGGGGAGTTAGGCATGAAAGAGACAGGGTCCCTTTAGGAAGTCACTCTCCAGCAGGATGGACAACAGAATAGGGCCAGCCGTGCAGGCTCCTTGCTAAGCCCTCAGTGAATGGTGTGGGCAAGTAGCTCAGAGTGAGGTCGAGTCCACAACGCCCAACAGTCAGGAGGCTACCCTGTGGAGGTGGGCTTCAGCTGGGATTCACTTCTGTTACTAGATTTTTTCCCTAGTCAAAAGTTTTGTTGAGAAAGAGGTCAGTATGAAATGATCAGAGAAGTCAAAATTCATTTTCTTGATGATCTAACATTTTAATATCTATATAGTTTTCTCCAGACAGCAAGAATAATTCAGAATTGGCAGTTATCCCAGAGTCTCCCCACAACTGAGAAAAGAATCATTCATACACAGTGATGGGGGCTACTCAATCGAGCAAATTTCTAATATCAAGAATGAGACAATATTTCCCAAAAGTTAAGATTATATTCCTATTATGCTTATCATCTCTTAGCTTTACTACAGTCAACACTTCCAAAATGTCTTCCAATCATTTAAAAAATATTCATTTATGATATTTGTATTTTAAATGACATTTTAAAACAATATTAATATTTAATTACATATTCTAGTATTTTCAAATATCATGAGGCTTCATTTAATTTTGTGATTTCCTAAATCATGAGTTTTTTGCCTTCAACTTTTTGTTTTGAACCTTTAAAAATAAAATATGTAAAACCTGAGATAATAGGGTACATACAGAAAACTGAATAAAACATATCTACATACATGTATTATACATGTATGTTTATGTTATATGTTTTTATTTGTATAGAGAGTTTAAATAACAATTATAATGCAAATACTGTCTAAGAAGGTGTAGCAGTTTGCTATTATTTATGAATTCCAAAAAAAGATATTTGATTATGTTTTTAAACTGGTCTGTTCCTCTGGGTGTGATACCCTTTGATTGTATTAGATTCAGATGAGACGTCTGATTAAATTATGTTAAGATTAGGGCTTTAATTCACCACATCATTAGAGCGTAACTCAGCATTGAGTCCCAGCCCCCTTGGGCTGATAAAACAGACTCTCACAGAGGAGTAGATACACAGAGGATCCTGCAGCCTGGGAAGAGAGATGAGCCTGCTGGTTTACAGCTGACTTTGTGAAGAGACCAGAGCAGTTGAACCTGGAAAGAAATGAGCCTGGGGAGAGAGACGAGTCCTATGCCAGCCTACAGCTGAGGCTGGGAGAAGCTGGGCCCTCAGGGCCTTAAGAGGAAGAAGGAAGGCTGAACCCTCGCAGACATCGCCTGCCATCTTGCTTCAGCACATGACAACAGAGTTTGGTAAGGAAGTAACCTTGAGTTGGACTCTTTAGGGCCTTGGGACTGTAAGCTCCTACCCCAAATAAATACCCTTTATAAAAGCCGACTGAGTTCTGGTACTTTGCATTGGCACCCCTTTTGGCTGACTACACATCAGGTTATAGCATCCTATAGATTTCCCCCCTTTTCATCTAAGCTTGTTTAAATCACTTGTTTGTCTTTTGTCATACAGCTCCCAAAGCACCTGGTACAAAGTTGGTGCTCAGTAGGCACTCATCCTAATTGTTATTCACTGAGTCATTCAACAAACATACACTGCATTTGTATTATGTGCCAGCTCTGTGTCAAGCACTCGAGAAAGATAGATGGTTAGGACGTGGTGTCCATTCCTGATGTCTACGCAAGACCCGTGAGGGAGGCAGGTCTGTAGACAGATAAAATTGAAATGTATTACAGTGGATGCTAATGGAGAGCGCTGCCGAGCGATTCTGGGGCGTAGGCAAGGAGCGATTCATGCTGAAGAAGGAGGGGTTTGGCAGCCGTCGTGGTGGGAGCAGGGGTAGAGGCCGGTGGCCTGGGCGGCAGGCTGTGCC
Organism: Chaetophractus vellerosus; assembly: GCA_004027955.1. Taxonomy (NCBI): domain Eukaryota; kingdom Metazoa; phylum Chordata; class Mammalia; order Cingulata; family Chlamyphoridae; genus Chaetophractus; species Chaetophractus vellerosus. Next base: position 7,459 of record PVKH010021472.1, on the reverse strand, counting down.
CCGGCGCATGGTGGAAGGGCAGGCTGAGACGCGGGAGGGAAGGACTGGACTTTTCCTTGGGGGACAGGGGAACAGTGGCATGTAAGTGCATCACTGTCACATGAGCAAAAGATCCCCTCACAGTGGGGTTGAAGTTTGGGCTTATTTAGAATTATTTTTCATCATCACATGTGACAAATAATAGTAATTGTTAATATTTCAAGAGCCTGCTGAGAGCGCTATATGCATACTATGTCGTTTAATCACCACAAAAGCCCCCTGAGGTGTATATTGTTATTACTGAGAGGTGAGGGGGTAAGATTTAATGATTATGAATCCATGCTCTTAATCTGTACTATTTGTGTTAAAGCCCCAACTCCACACTTACTAAATATGTGTTCCTAGGCAAGTAACTTAACCTTTGAAAGCCTCACATTTCTTAGTTTTAAAACGGGGTAACGAAAGTGCCAGGGTCATGGGGCAGTGTAAGTATTACGGGAGATTCTTCCTACACAGTGTTTAGAATAATGCCTGTTTGGACTCACTTCATGGAGGAGGAAGCTGAGGCAGGTCACATTTCCATGGTCACGCAGCCAGTAAGTGGCAAACTCTGGGCTCCCACTCAGGAAGTCTAACACAGACCCCAAGCTCTTCACCACCACACAAGCCAAGTTTGGTTGCTCAAGTGTGGGTTTTTCTCTGGTTAAGTTTTGTTCAGCTTAGTTCTGTTTCAAGGACCTTCTTAAGTCCCTTTCCCCAAAAATCTAGCCAGAGGGGTATGAGGGAATCTTAGTTTATTTGGTTGATGCCACCTAAGGAATCTGAGCAATTAATAAATTCATAAAACACTGGTTCATGTATTGAGCCCTTACTAAGTGCCAAGCCCAATGTTTAGTCATTTTACATAAATTATCCCAGCTATTCTCCACACAAAATGTGCATTGCTATATCCATTTTGTAAGTGGGGAAATTGATGCTGCAGGAGTAACTTTCCCAAGACCACACAATTACTGTTGACACCCCAAATCCACTCCATAGCATCGCAGGGGAAGGGCCTGTTTAGCCTGAGGCAATTGTGAAAAATCACACCCCAGTTTCCATGGGAGAACCTAGGCCTCAGCCAAATAGTGCAGAGCATTCTCCTGGCCATAAAACCCAATTTGAACAAAAAAAGTATAAGGAAAAATTTGCTGGGGCAGCTGCAAAAGCTTTCCTCATCCTTTAGACACAATCTCATTGTCTGAGTTGTGTGAATTTGGGGTCTGGCAGTGCTGTGGCATCTCACCGTCAGCTTGAGGATGGCTGGTATGAGGGACGGGTTTGCTCAGGTAGAAACATGACAACGACTGGATTAGCTAGTCCTGAAGCTTCCGGCTACATGGGCCAGTGGATGTCATCATTATGGCAACCAGTCTGAGTAGGGATTTCTGCACAGCCAGCAAGGCAGGCAGCCGGACTCCAAATCCAAATGGGGAACAACTCCCCAGTCCCTGCTTTCCTCCAGTGCCCAGGGGCAGATATGGTTTTTCTACTCAAGCTATTTACAATCTGGCAGGAAGCTTTTGGCATTCAGCTACAGCGACAGATTTGGTCATCCATCACAATGCCAAAGGGACGGTGGATTGAGTCATTGTTTATCTGTTGGCCCAATTCTTCCGTAATAAATATGTATTGCTTAGATAACAAAAACAGCAAAGAGGAAAATTCCATGTGTGGCAGGGATAAACAAAAAAAGCTCTGCTAAAAAAGAAGGCAAAAGATCAATGTGTATGATGTGCATTTCGCATGTTTTTAAAAAACATATACTAAACTGGACAAAGCAAGACACCGAGCCTTTTGTCACAGCACATAGCTGCTATTCTTTTTGAATACTCTTTGAATCTGATATTTAATCAAAAGGAACCAGATGCAGCTATTATCAGACTTCCCTGATTTTCTCAATCAGAAGAGCCTTACATAGAAATGCCTTGATCAAGACAGCTTCTTAGGACAATGGATCCAGCTAATAAAAGAGGTAAATCTCAAGACAGTTTGGAAAATTGGTCTCAGTTTGTGTTTTTATGTGGCTTTGTATCCCTCTCTTGCTCAAGATTTGCAGGAGCAAAGAATCTTTCTCCCCAGTGCCTAGAAGAGCGCCTAACACCTAGAGGTAGGCTCAATGTTTGCAAGGTTGTCCCAAAGAGTTAGACAGTGGGGGATACAATTTAGAGAGGGATTGAACTCCCAGAGGATGGAGCCTTCAGAGGAGGTAGAGGGCCTTATCCAGGATCCAGTCAGATCTGCAGAGTTATCACCTGCTGCAAAAAGAGGTGAAAGCTGTGACCCGGCAATACCATTACTAGGTTTATACCCAGAAGAATTGAGAGCAGAGACACAAACAGACATCTGCACACCGATGTTCATAGCGGTGTTATTCACAATTGCCAAGAGTTGGAAGCAACCCAGGTGTCCATCAACTGATGAATGGATAAACAAATTGTGGTGTATTCACATAATGGGATATTATCAGCAGTAAGAAGAAATGAAGTTGTGAAGCATATGACAACGTGGATGAAGCTGGAGGACATTATGCTGAGTGAAGCAAGCCAGAGACAAAAGGACAAATAATGTATGATTGTGCTATTGTGAACTAACTATATTGTGTAAACTTGCAGAGTTAATAATTAGAATATAGGTCACCAGAAAATAGAGGGAGGGTAGAGAATGGGAAGCTGAGGGTTAATCTGTGCAGAATTGATAAAAAGGTTGTTTGTAAATCTTTGGAAATGTATAGAAATTATGAAAGCAGATCATGGTGTTTTTAACTAGCAGTGCTATTGTACGTGTATGACAGTGGTTGAAAGGGAAAGCCCAAGGTCATGTATATTACTAGAAGGAAAGCTAAAAACTGTAACATGTGGCTCTATAAGATAGTAAAACCTCATATAAAATGAATATGGATGATACTGCATATATAAGACTTTTTACAAAATATAAATACAAATATACTAGAGAGAAGAAAAAAGAATAGCAGCTATGTGCCGCAGGGGAAGCATAGAGAGATTGAGAGGTGATGAGTTTTGTTGGTTTATTATTATTATTGGAATAATGAAAGTGCTCTAAGAATGAAGTGACTAATGCACAAATATATGATTACACTGAATACAGTTGATTGTACACTTTGGATGGATTTATGCTTTATTAATATGTATCAATAAAATTAATTTGTTAAAAAAAGAGAAGTGAAAGCAATTTCAGAAAAGGAAAACCATATGAGGGAAGTTTTATTGGAAAGAAGATTGAGTTTGTCTGTGTTAGGTGCAAGCTGTTTTAAGGCTTCATTAACTCTAGGCTATCTGATTTTTAGTTCCTCATCTCAAACATATGAAAATGCCCTCTCATCCTGCAGTAAATGGAATTTGTATTTTATAATACAAGGTTGATATGATGTTCCATTTTGTAGACACACTTTTTTAGTTTTCCAGGCTGCTTAAAGCAAAAACCATGAAATGGGTCAGGTTAAACAATGGGAATTTATTCACTCATGGTTTTGAAACCAGGAAAAAGTCCAAATCAAGGCATCATCAAGATGATGATTTCTTCCTGAAGACCAGCTGCCAGTGATCCTTGGGTCCTCTGCCACATAGAGAGGCACATGGCAGTGTCTGCTGGTCTCTCCCTTCTCGTCTGGGTTTCATTACTTTCAGCTTCTTACTTATGTGGCTTTCTCTTTCTCTCTGTGTCCATTCTGTTTATAAAGGATTCCAGTAAGAGGAATAAGACCCATCCTGAATGAGGCGTGCCAGAACTTAATTGAAGTGACCTCATCAAAAGGCCCTGCTTAACAATGGGTCCACACCCACTGGAATGGATTAAATTTAAGAACATGTTTTTCTGGGGGCCATACATCTTCAAGCCATTGCACACACATAGTGAAACAATTATTGCTTTAGATTTTGATGCTTTCTTTCCTTATTTTGGAGCCAACAATTTTTTGAGGTCTCAAATATTTCCCTAGACCCTTGGGATGCTTGTAAATAATGTTATCATGGAACCTAATATATAAAAGAGTCCTAATGGATTAATTCAGTTGTTAATCTGCCGGGCTGATAGTCAAGGGCACTGTATTAGTCAGCCCAAAGGGATGCTGATGTACCAGAAATCTGTTGGTTTTTATAAAGGTATTTATTTGGGGTAGAAGCTTACAGTCACAAGGCCCTAAAGAGTCTAGCTCAAGGAACTGTAAGAGGTACTTGCTCACTCAAAGTCATTTGCCACGTGTTAGAGCAAGATAGCAGGTGATGTCTGCAAGGGTTCAGACTTCCTTCTTTTTCTTAAGGCTCCGTGGTCCCAGCTTCTTCTGATCTGAGCTGTAGGCTGGCATAAGGCTTTGTCTCTCTTCCTGGGGCTCATTTCTTTCTGGGCTCAGCTGCTCAGGTCTCTTCACAAGGTCAGCTGTAGACTATCAGGCTCATCTCTCTTCCCGGGGCCTCTGCCGTGTCTAATGGAGCCTTCTCTCTTTTCTCACATATCTGCTTCTCTGTGTGTCTACTTCCATGTGAGAGACTGTTTTATCAGTCCAAGGGGGCTGGGACTCCACACTGATTCACACTGTAATGACATTGTTGAATCAAAGCCCTAATCTTAACATAATTTAATCAGACATCTCAGCTGTATCACGCCCAGAGAAACAGACCAGTTTACAAGCATAATCAATATCTCTTTTTGGAATTCATAAATAATATCAAACTGCCACAAGCACAGTAAGTTCACCTGTTTAACAGTGCAAATAGTGAACCCACAGTAATTGTGAATGGACTGACACTGCGGAGATAGGAGAGAAGGCTGGGTTTGGATCAAGATTTGCCTCTCAATCAGGTGGAGTAGTGTTCAAAAGTTGTGGGCACAAGGGGGCGTCCTACACAGGAATCTCAGGCATTATCTTATTTCTGTTTCTCTAGGTACAAGACAGTTGGCAATATAATGAACATAAACAAAACAAGACACACACATAAAAAACCTTTCTATGTGCACTGGTCCTTTTTTTTCCTTAAAGGTTTATTTTTCATTTATTTCTCCCCACTCCCTTGTTGTTTTTTCACTTGCTGTGTCTATTCCTCTTCCTCTGGGAAGCACTGGGAGCCGAACCCGGGACCTCCCATGTGGAAGGGAAGTGTCTAATCGCTTGAGCCACCTCTGCTCCCGGCTTTGTTGTGTCTCTCTGTTTTTCCTCCCCAAGTCTCTTGCTGTATCATCTTGTTGTGTCAGCTTGCCACACCTGCCTGTTGCACCAGCTTGATGTCTTCTTTAGGAGGCACCGGGATCTGAACCAGCGACCTCCCACGTGGTAGGTGGGAGCCCAGTCACCTGAGCCACATCCACTTCCCTGCGCTGGTCCTTTTTACATATAATGATCTGAAGGAAATCACAAACAGTCCTGTGAGGTAGGTACAGTTTTTATGTTTCACAGAAGAGGACCCTGTAGCTGCATAGGTGAAAAGGCATGGACAAAGTACACAGCAGAGCAGAAGTGCCGAGCGGTCTTGTCAGACACCAAACACCCACCTTTACATAGAGAGTTTTCGCGGGAGTGGGGGAGTGTGGAGCAGAGAGTGGGGGAGAGCTGGGGAGTGCCTTCTGAAGCAGATTTGTGGAACCTTGGCTCTCAGGACCCCTGCAACCTTGGATGCCCTTTTTGCTTTGCTGCCTCTGAAGCCCCAGAACTGACCCCAGAACTGGTTGCTAAGAATGGGTCACCCGGCTGGGCTTTGCCAAGAGCATTAATAAAGCAGCTTCTGTGATTACAGCCACACAAAGGTGGGCAAGCAAAACACTCTCATGCAGAAGGTGTTGAATCCACTCTCCAGCTGGAGCGCAACTCCTTTCTACCTCCAAAGCCACAGGCTAACTTTCTTATTTTCCCCATTTATTGGGTTAACTTCAGCCTTATAAGCCATCCCTCCCTCTCTCCTAGCACATTTACCTGCTGTTGTTTACAGCCTTGAAAACCGTCATGGAAACAAAGCTCAGAGGAAAAGTCCCAGTGCCTGGAGTCAGGCAGGCGTGCGTTTGCACCCCAGCTCTGCCACTTACTAGAGTGCTGTGATTTTGAGCAGGCCAACTGAGGTCCGCTTTCTCATCTTTAGAGAGTTTGGAATGGATTAAATTATGCAATAAAATCCCTACACATGCATTTAGTCATGTGAGAATGCATGTGGTTTTGGAGGAACTATGCGGCAGAGAACAAGAAAGATGCCTTTATTTTCTCCTAGGGATGAGGGCAGAAGGCAGGGAAGAGTGTTGCATCTTTGGGAACTGAAAGTGTATGGTCAAGGGACAACAGGAGTCCAAAAGAGCTGGACCATAAACTGTAAGGAAGGGCGTGGGGAGGTAAAATTAAGGCTAGAGAGTTCAGAGGAATTCAGATAATGCAAGCCCAGTGTGGCAGTTTGGTATTGTTTATGAATTCCAAAAATAGATATTGGATTATGTTTGTAAACTGGTCTGTTCCTCTGGGTGTATTAGATTGTATTAGACTCAGAGGCTTCATTTTTACTTTATTAAATCAAGATTGGCTTTTATTTGACCATGTCATTAGGGTGACTCAGTTTGGGTCCCCACCTACGGCTAGTCTACAGCTATGGGCTATATAAATGCATGCTCAATCAAAGACAGGGAAGTAAATACATGGAGAAGGAGAACACAGAGAGTTTAATTTTGGATGCTGGGGCCCCCGGAAGAAAGATGAGCCTGATAGTCTACAGCTGATCTTGTGGAGAGAGCAGAGCAGATGAGCCCAGAAAGAAACCAGCACTGGGGAGAGAAACAAGCCTTATGCCAGCCTACAGCTGAGATCAAGAGAAGCTGGGCCCACAGAGCCTTAAAAGGAAAGAGGAAAGCTGAACCCTCGCAGATATCGGCAGCCATCTGTGTCAACACGTGGCAATAGACTTTGGGTGAGAAAGTACCTCTTATGGTACCTTGAGTTGGACTCTTTAGGGCCTTGTGACTGTAAGCTTATACTCCAAATAAATACCCTTTCTAAAAGCCAACAGAGTTCTGGTACTTTGTATCAGCACCCTTTTGGCTGACTAATACACCCACATAGTACCTAACACATTATCATAAGAGAAATGAGGCACCACTGAGGGTTTTAAGCAAGGGAATAACATGACTTATTTATGTTTCTAAAACTTCCCTCTGTGGTAGAATATAGATTGCAAGGGGTCAAGTCTGGAGACAGGTAACGCAGGTAGGAGGCTGATGAACTAGTCCAGGTGATAGAGTGGCTGCCTTGAAGAGGTTGATGGATGTGGGTGCAGAGAAAAGTGGATGACTTGCTACTTCTATGACTTTGGGCAAGTTAAACTCTCTAGCCTGTTATTATTTTTACCCCCATTTGTTTGTGGAGGATGATAATAGTATCTACATGATAACAATAGTATCTACATGATAACAATAGTATCCACATGCTAGAGTTGTTAGGGGGTTAAGTGAGGAT
>PVKH010021471.1:0-14320 GCA_004027955.1 Chaetophractus vellerosus | reverse complement strand
CCCAGCTTCTTCCGATCTCAGCTGTAGGCTGGAGGGCTCCTTTCTTTCCAGGCCTTCTTAGCTGCTCAGGGCTCTGGTCTCTTCAGCAGCAAACTATCAGGCTACTGGCTCATCTCTCTCCAGAGCCCCAGGATCAAGTTCTCTCCTCTGCCGTGTCTGTGGAGCTCTCTCTATTCCTGTGTGTATCTTATTCTATGTTTTCCTTGAGAGAAAATCTGTTTATATAGCCCCCCAAGGAGGTGGGGACTCAACCCTGCCTGTCCTAATCAAAGCCCTAATTTAACACAATCAAGTAAACAAAACCTTTGAATTTAATACAACCAAAGGGCATCATGCCCAGAAAAACAGACCGGTTTACAAACAATCTCTCTTTTTGGAATTCCTAAAAAATCTCAAACTGCCACAATTGTTAATTATCCAGTTGATACATATGTGCTCTTTCATCCTCTTTTCTCAGCAGCAACCTACACATAACATCCAACCTACAAATAACCCCTCCCAAACACACACACACACACACACACATACACATACACATACACAACAAATTGCCACAGACTTCAATTAAGGAAAAAAAAATGTTGAGACAAAGTTAACCAGGCTACTACTACTCCCTGATAATGCAGCAAAATTGATGAACTTTTAGAGAAAATTAAGCCAGTAGGTTTTCCCAAGGCCTGAGGTTTAGAGACAAAGAGCAAAACTTAGGAACTGGGACAAAATGCTAACCAAGCCGCAGGAGCAGAATTTTAACTGAGTTAGAAGGTTCATTGAGCTCTCTAGACATCAGTTAGACTTCTTCTTATCTGGGACTGTTTTTACAATAAAATTCAACCTTCTGGGGGTTGTTTCAATGAGTTGTATATTACAACTCCAGGGGAAAAAAATGGTTACTAATTGGAATTGTTATTTGGATCTTCTTTTAAATTCTTTCCAAAATTAATGAGGGCATATAGTACATAAAGCTGCACAGAGGGAGACAAGCAGCATCAGGAGGCATTTGAGTATCTTACATAAATGCAGCTGGTAAACAAGTTCACAGCATGCATAAAAATGGCAATGGGGTTATACTTGTGGAAACACCTTAGAGGGGTTTTATGAGACAACCTGAGCAAAATTTTAAAATTTTCCAAAGACTTTCAGGTCTATTGTGATATGTAACCAACTCTTTGTGCTTGCATAAATAGTTCATTTCCTTTTCCTCTCTAGCTAATTATATGTTGTGACTGCTGACTATTAATCTCACCTTTGAAAAATAATGTAGACTTTTTGTCTGTCATTCCAAGGTTTCATAAATTCTTCAACCAAAATTTGGGACATGTCACTGCCCCAACTACCTCTGGGTTGTCGACAGTCAGAATGAATAGGAAACAGAATGGGAGCAAGGGGACCTTGAACTCATTAGATGTTTTATGAGTGACTCCCATTTCCAGAAAAAGTATAAATTTCTTTTCCAGATTTACTCTCTCTCTACATGTGTCCATGATGAAAGAGGCAGGCATTCTTTTATCTTACCGCGATCTTGGTTTTATAGACGATATAGAAAACAGAAGACAATTTGTAACAATGAATGTAATGCTTCCAATATTGAATTGCATTATAAAGTAAATTCCGGCACTAATCTAAAACCATCGACAATGAATGCAACTATGACAATAGCCATAACACCGTCATACATTCATTCCTCCCTGACCACGGAGTATCTAAACATGGAAAGAAGCAGTTGTTTTTCTGTTCATTTGTTAACTCCTGATAGTTTCCTTTTTCAGTAAGATTGTAAGAACCGCTTATGTCTGGTGAGTTTCCCCCCTTTATCTCCATTACAATATATAGAAATGTCCATGTCCCCAGTATCCAGCAGAGATGTAAGAAAGGATGTGGGGCACATGCAAGGAAGAGCTCCAACAGAGCACCTACAAGGAGGAAGGTTTATAGAGCATAGCAATAAGAATGGTTTAAAAACAGAGCTTTGGCTTTAGACCCAAACCATAAATTGGGAAAAGAAAGAAACTCATCTCCTACAACTTAAAATAATATGCAGACCACTTTTCAAATGCACAGTCAAGCTCTTTGCCAAACTCTAAGGATTTGCAGACCTAGTGTTTTCAATTCTAATATATGGTTTGTATAATTAAAATTGTTTTGTGAAAGCCTGCTGAATTTCAAAACACTAGAACTATCTTTTGCACAGTTCTGAACTAGAGCAATCAGTTAGAATAAGGCTGCATGTCAGTGCATACATCATTTGTTTCATGATTTACACAATTTGAAATAGTATTTACCTCCACTTATTCCCAAACAATATTTATCTGCCCTTTCCCAAAGCAGGTTATCCAGATCTGGATTAAACCTGTAAAAGTTTCTTCAGAAGACAGTTCTATTTAAGACGTTTCATAGTCCATGTAGTTATTTGTTCATTGTTAGGCATGGTGGGAGAGAATATAACAGACAAGCAGCCTCAGCTGGCTGCTTGAAGTAAGACTAGATCTGGTATGATTAAAAGGATAGATGCTATATTCTATGCCCTATGGAAAATAGTTTTATAATACATCTTGACCCAGAACTTATTAAAAAATCTATTACCTTTTTAATTCAAGTTCATAATGCCCTTTGGAATTTCAATTTAGGCATTTCTTACCAAAATAATAGGTAGCTTTATTACCAAACGGGAAATAGAGTTTGTCATATTGACAACTCTTACATGAGGGTTATTAATTTATTATTGACAAATACTTCGCCTTATTCCTCAAAAAAAAAAAAAGGCATATCTTTTCCTTCCGAACAGACCTTAGAGCAACTTTGCCGTTCGTCGAGTTAATCTTCTGGTGCACAAGTTCTTTTTATTGGGCTGTTAACCTTTGCCTAACGGGACCTGGCTCAGTCCTGAGGATTGCTCATAAAACCTGCACCCCGAAGACAGTTTATTACGAAAACAACTGTATGCAAATACAGAGAAGGAAACATATTGTATACGTGTAATCGGGAAGCTTATAATCAAAGATCACCCTTAGCCTTGGGAGAGTCGGCCGTGGTGGCCGGGAACTGGACACCTGCTCCCCTCCTTCTGACATACACACTTACAAGACAAACACATGCGCCATTAAAAATAACACCACTCTGCTCTGACATGTCTTCTTCCCATGCGCCTGCCTTTAAAAAGTGCTCGCATTTGTAGTGTGAGGCTTGCTAAAATATAACGTTACTGCACTGCTGCAAGCCACCTGCAAGACAGACTGTTAATCTGATGCTGCCTGCAACCTCTCGACGCTTCCTCTCGCCTTCAGAACGCCTCTGTTGTCTGGTCGTCTTCTTGTTTTTTTCCCCAGCATTATTTTCTTGAATCTTTTAGGTTCCTTCTTTGATGCGCTAACACAAGTTTCCCACAGCTGTGGCTAAAAGCAGTTGAAGGCAATGCAGAAACTTCTCCCTGCCCTCTACTATAATTTGAGGTCCAGGTACTGAACTGTAATGCCCTTTTGCAGGTCTTTTCAAACTGACTCTCTATAATTATTGTAAAATAATCTTCAGCTGAAAATTGTTTATCTGACTATTGAATGTTTTAATAATTGTTCTAACTGACCCAGGGAACTGGCAAATCCAGTCAAGAGACTTAGCATGATTACACAGTGCTTGCTTATTTTTTCATGCTAATTGGGACCATACAGTTTACAAAATTATCTAATAGGCCAATCCACGATTAAGATTTTTGGCACAGACTGAAACTCTTCAAAGGGTTTCCATCCATCAAAAATTTATTGCAATTTTTTAAAGCATCAAAATATCAGGTACATCTCTACAGGGATTCTAGAAAATATGTAAATTATTATTTAAATGACTGTAGCTGTCAGTGGGGGGAAAAAACAGAAACTCAGTTCTATGCCTTGTGAATATAATGACGGAGTCATTTTCATTTCTGGGCTTTTTTATGAATGGTCAAGTCACTTTTCTTCCTTTTTTTAGCACCAGTCTTTCCCAGGAGGGTAACAGTGAAGAGACTATCCACTGCAATTCCATTTAGCATGAGTGCCCTAGAGGCAAGATCAGTGTCTTTTAGGAACTGGGTGTGTGCTTCAGACAGTTAGCACTTAGATTACATTAATTTAACTGGTTTATCATTAAAATGTTGGGGAAAAAAGAAAATACTCTTTTGCCTTATTTTTTTTCAATTTTCAGGACTTTCATGATGTGCTATTTGTTACTCTTTATGAAACAATTTGACTTTTCAGCAAATTTTCAGCCTTGTCCATTCTTTTTCCTTACAGTATCTTTTTGTTATTATTGAGAGGCAATCACCCATTTTCCTTCCAAGAAAAGAGACATTTTCTGATGAAAAGAGTTATGTTTTCCCATTGTTAACTTAGGGAATAAGGTAGTGAGAAGTTTTCCAGTACTCTACAGACAAGGTAAAGAATGAATGATGCTCTCACCATTATTATTCAATATTGTGATAGAAGTTCTAGCTAGAGCAATTAGGCTAGATAAAGAAACAAAAGGCACTTAAACAGGAAATGAAGAAGTAAAACTTTCACTATTCACTGATAATAAAATCTTATGTTTAGAAAATCCTGAAAAGTCCTCAACAAAGCTACTAGAATTAATAGACCAGTTCAGCAAAGTTGTGGGATACAATATTAATATGCAAAAATCAATAGCATTTCTATACACTACGGATGTGCAATCTGAGGAGGAAATCAGAAAAAAATTCCATTAAAAGATTCCATAAAAGAATCAAATATTTAGGAATAATCTTGACCAAGGACATAAAGGACTTATATTCAGAAAACTACAAAACATAGCTAAAAGAAACTGAGAAGACTTAAATAAATAGAAGAATATTCCATATACATGGTTTGGAAGACTAAATATCATTAAGATGTCAATTCTACCCAAACTGGTGTACAGATTCAATGTGATCCCAATAAAAATCCCAACAACCTTTTTGTAGAAATGGAAAAGCCAATAATCAAAGTTATTTGGAAGGGTAAGGAACCCTAAATAGCAAAAAATGTCTTAAAAAAGAAGAATGAAGTTGGAGGACTCTCATTTCCTGACTTTAAAGCATATCACTTTAGCTACAGTGGTAAAAACAGCACCGTACTGACACAAAGACAGATTGACCAATGGAATCAAATCAAAAACTCAGAAATAGACCCTTACATCTACAATAAAGTGATTTTTGACAAGGCTGTTAAGCCCACCCAGCTGGGCCAGAACAGTCTATTCAACAAATTGTGCTGGGAGAACTGGATAACTATATGCAAAAGAAAGAAAGAAGACCTCTACATCACACCTTATACAAAAATTAACTCAAAATGGATCAAGGACTTACATATAAAAGCAACAACCTTAAAACTCCTAGAAGAAATTGTAGGACAACATCTTCAGGATCTTGTAGTAGGCTGTAGTTTCTTAAACCTTACACCCAAAGCATGAGCAACAAAAGAAAAAATAGATAAATGAGACCTCCTCAAAATTCAAAACTTTTGCACCTCAAAAGACTTTGTCAAAAGGGTGAAAAGGCAGCTGAATCAATGGGAGAAAATATTTGGCCATCACATATACAATAAGGGTTTAATATTCATGATATAAAAAGGTCATACAATTCAACAATAAAAAGACAAACTGCCTGATTAAAAAATGGGCAAAAGACTTGAAAAGACAATTGTCCAAGGAGGAAATACAAATGGCAAAGAAACACATGAAAAAATATTCATTATCATTAGCGATTAAGGAAATGTAAATCAAAACTACAATGAGATATAATTTCATACCTGTTAGACTGGCCACTATTAAAAAGTCAGAAAACTGTAAATGTAGGAGAGTATGTGGAGAGATAGGAATGCTTATTCACTATAGGTGGGAATGTAAAATGGTACAGCCATTGTGGAGGACTGTTTGGCATTTCCTAAAGAAGTTGAATATAGACTTGCCATGTGACCCAACAATACCATAGCTAGGTATATAACCAGAAGAACTGAGAGCAGTGACACAAATAGACATTTGCACACTGATATTCATAGTGGCATTATTCTCTATAGCCAAAAGTTGGAAACAACCCAGGTGTCCATCAACTGATGAATGGCTAAACAAATTGTAGTGTATGCATACAGTAGAATATTATGCAGTGGTATTAAGAAATGAAGTTGTGAAGCATATGACATCATGGATTAACCTGGCATAATGTTGAATGAAGCAAACCATACACAAAAGGACAAATACTGTATGGTTGCGCTATTATGAACTAAATATATTATGTAAACTCATGGAATTAATAATTAGAATATAGGTCACCAGAAAATAGAATGATGGTAGGGAATGGAAAGCTGAGGGTTAATCTGTGCATAATTGGTTAAAAGGTTGTTTGTAAACTTGGAAATGAATGGAAATGGTGAGAACACATCATGGTGTTTGTGACTATCAGAGCTATTATATGGGTACGACAGTGATTGAAAGGGAAAACCTAAGGACATTTATATTACTAGAAGGAAGACTAAAAATTGTAACATGGGACTGTATAACATAGTGAAACCTCATGTAAAATACAAATATGGGTGATATTGCATATATAAGACTTGTTACAAAATAAGAAGGAAACAGAATAGCAGCTATGTATGGTAGGGAAAGCATAGAGAGATTGAGAGGTGATGGGTTTGGTTTGTTTGTTTCATTTTTGTTTTTTAGTATTATTATTGTGACTGGAATAATGAAAATGCTCTAAAAATGATTGAAGTGATGTGTGCACGACTATGTGACTATATTGAATACCATTGATTGTATCCTTTGGATGGATTTATGCTTTATTAATATGAATCAATAAAATTGATTTGTTAAAAAAAATGAGTGAGGTTCATGGGGAGTAAATCTGACCAAATAAAGGAAGTTTAAGAAAATATTTCAAGAATGGAAAATAGCCATAGGGACTAGAAAAGTGCTAAGAGCATGACCAGCGAGGGTGAGTGTTAGGGGCACTGGGAGAATTTCTAGAATTAGGAGCCAGACTTTTCGATTAAATACATAAGCAGGGCTAACAAAACAATATAGGAGATAAAAATTTCTGTGGTCTTGGAATTTAATATGTATGTTTTAAGATTCAGAAAACTAATAAAACGATAAATGCCCATTCCCAAAACTGTAAGTTGCTTTAAAAAATGAGTTATTTTAAGTTAAAGTAGTAAGTTTAGCTGATCAACATGAATAGTTTAACTGGTAAGTTGGTAAATGCTCTAAAAGTCAGAGATTCTCATATATATTGATGAAGTATATTTGGAATGCAAAATATAATTTGAAGATATTTCTTGAGCATGTCTTCCCAATGCTTTCACCCGTACAAGATCTTCTCAAAAATCCAAAGCATTTCAGTCAAAGTAGTAGTTTCTTTTAAGCTATATTATCCAAAGAGTATTCCAAAGTCTTCACTCAGCCAGGAGCACTCACCCCATCCCCTCGGCTTCATGAGGATCTGAGGCCCAAGGCATAGGAGATGTATCACATGACACGTGGCTAAAGAAGAGAATAATAATAATAATAGCTAGCTACCGCTTGTATGGTGTTACTGTCTGCCAGGTGCATTTCAAGTACTTCATGTATATTAGCTCATTCAGTCCTCCTTACAACTCTGTGAAGTTGTCCTGGTTTGAATCTTTTGTGAGCCCCAGAAAATTATGTTCCCTAAATTAGCTAAACTGTCATGGTTCTTAAGCTACCCTTTCCTGTATGTGTAAGCCTATTGTATGTAGGATCCTTTGGTTAGATTAAGGTAAGGGACATTTTGTTTAGATTGCTTTTGATTAGATCACTTCAGTTAAGGGCCTTTGATTAGATCATAGGGCCCAGGGTGGGTCCTAATCCTGTCACTGGAATCTTACATGAACTGAGGACTGAAAAGCAAAACCTGAAGAGACAAGGTCCTGGAAGAAAACAAGCCATATGCTTGGTGCCCCACAGCTGAGCTCAGGAAGGAAGTGAGCATGGAGGAGAAGGCAGAGTCTGGCTGTGGCAGGAGTGCATTATTTATCAGCAGCCAAATTTTGGTGGGACAGCCTCTCTGATGACATCTTGATTTGGACACTTTTCACAACCTTGGAACTGTAAGATTTTACCTGAATAAATTCCCATTATGAAAGCCAATCCATTTCTGGTATTTTTGCATTGGCAGCTTTTAGCAAATAAAAACAGAGGTCTATACTTTCATTATTCCCATTTTATAAATGAGGAAATGAAACTCATATATCTTAAATGATCTGTCCATTTTCACACAGTAAGTGCCATAACTGGGATTCAAACTCAGGTGTGTTAGCTCCAGGGTCCATGGTCTCCCTCACTATATAATCTGAAATTTGGCATAACCTAATTATATATGTCTCTAGAAGCTAAAGAATAATGAAGATAATTTTTTGGTCCTATTGACTCATTCTCAACATTATTTTTATTGAAGTTAATGTGTGAATGGTTTACTTTGACAAATATTCACTAAATAAGAAGTACTGTTTCTGATATTTTTTTCTACAAAGTAAATGTCAAATCTGTATGAAATGTATGTAAGATGAATTAACCAATACAACAGATATCTGTAATGAACTAACATAAAATACATGACATTTTATCCATTTGGTTGGGTTGACAAACAGCTCTGCATATTTTGCCAAAATTTTGTTTAGAAACAGGAAGACAGAACTAGAGTCTCCCTAAAGGACCAAAGGACAGGCATGCTTACTGCCCATTATAAAAGATTTAGGTTCCTGAGCTCAAGGTCCCTCTACTGCAAAGCAATCACCTGCATGTGCTGGTGCCATCTGGCCATCTTCTCATAGTCCTGTAGGAATTGAGCCTCAGGGAGCCAGCAAAAGAAAAATGATGGCTGCTGCTATTGCTGTGATTAATAAACTGTACATTGTCTCTAACCGAGGAGGCATGAAGCTGTGGCAGGTAAAGATGTTAGCTTGTGAGTAGGGTAAAATCTCAGACCCTTCATGGTTCTCAACTCCCCGCACATGATGTATGCACATGCACACACACACGTACACACACACAGGCCATGTGAGCTCTGTGAAAACACGGTCCTTGTCTGTCTCTGTATACTGTCTATATCTGCAGAATCTGAAACATTGCCTGCTCACACTAGGTACTCAATAAATATTTGTTGAATGACTATAAAAGAGTCATTTGTTCTTACTGACTCACTTAAAACTAAACAAGGACAAACAACGAGACTATATCTGTGGACTTCTATATAGTTAATTTAATTTTATATTAGACTATTTTGACTGTTTTTATAATGCTTCTAAAATCCTCATTCTAATGATTTGATTCCATCATCTGTATCAAATATTCATGTAAGAATGTAGAATTCTTACCAGTTGATTCATTATTTTAAAACTGGAACATCCTCAAGAAGCAGCCTCTTCAGTATCATGTGCTGCCCACATATTCGGCAAGTATTACCTGGTGCAGTTGTCCTTTGCTCCTTCCCTGAGGCCCAGAGTTTTCACAACTAGAAATCAGTAAGCACCATCATCACCCTTAGGGTTTAGGAACATTCCTCCCCATTTTTCCACTCATCACCAGTCTTGATCAGAACTTACCAGCTTTCCTCCTGTTCCCTGTGGGGAATATGGAAACGACTTGTCAAAAGTGCCCTAAGCAGCCATGGTCTGCTTTGCTCCAAGCAGTGTAGGTAAATCAATCAATGCCCATGACCTTTGGGGCATGTAGACACGCTTTGTTAATTGTATCATAACTGGTGGGTATGCAACTACATGGGACAGGACATAGGACAAAAGAGATGTGGAAAGGAGGAAAAGGGACAGAAATGAAGGAGAGAGCTCAAAAGGGGAACATAGAGTAGCAAGTCAAAGAGTTTAATTTCTCTTTTTCAGAGGCATACGTTTATACTCACACTCCTCTAAATGCTTTGAAAATGACAGGTACTTAGAAAAATGAAACAATCCAAAATAGGCTATTTTCTCCTGCCTCAATGTCTCCATCAGAATGGCAGAGCTTCTGCTCCAGGGCTGGGTTATAGACAGCCTGGCATACTGGCCAGAGCCTTCCCTTTAACTCTACTTCAGATGAATGAATTTTTTACTCCTTCTGGACCTATTCTGTAAGCCCGAGAAAAGAAAAAAATTAGTTTTTAATGTATTTATTTACTTAATAAAGCGATTTTAATAGTTAAATGTGGATAAATTCACTTTACTATTTTGATTCTTCTCTTTTTTCCCTTTTTGAACTAAGAAACATAGAACTGGACTCTTCCTTAGAACTTTACTCCTGTAATGACTTCTCCTGGAGGTATATTACGGGCAGATTGTCACGTTTGTATTGAATACAATAGGGCAAACAGCACCCACATCTGCAATTGTCACCAGTTTTTCAATCAGCCCTAGATCTAAGCCCAAATTGCCTAAGTATTTTGTTTATAGCTCTCTTCAGATATTGAATAGTTCATGAGACATACTGGGTAAAAAAAAATGCATTGTAAAATGGGAATTTCTATCTGTCTCAATTAATAAAGCATTCCTGGTAGGTTCCTTTAGATTTATTAACAATCAAATCAAATCACTAAGACATTTCACATGAAATTGAAGCTGCTTGATCTACCTAGCAAGGTTATATCATTTGCTATTACTATTAGAACAGGAGCGAGGAAAACAGAACCTTTGTTTAAAAACAGCCTGTAATTATGTGTATCATTTAATGCAGAGTTATGATTAGGATATTGAAGTTTGCAATTCATACATACATTTTTACAAGGCTGTCTTCATCTGGAAAGACGGCTAAATAAATGAAATTATTGCTTTCTTTTCATGTAACGTAAAGTATAGGCCAGTTCTTTTAAAAAGTTAGTACTGTACACTATATTTTCTATGATATAAATCAATTAAGTAAAATGTCTAAAAGAATAATGCTCTCATATTTATAATACTGCATCTTGGGATACTAAGTAGTTAAAGGAAAGAAGGAGAACCTGAAAGGGGGTATGAAATATACACCTATTACCTTAGCTTCATTTGAGTTATCAAGTAAAAAAGAGAAAAAGGATGTATGCAAGATTAAAGAGAAGGGGAGAGAGATAGAGCAAAAAAAAAAAATGCTACATTGCAGTGGAAAAAGTACTTAATGAGGAGTACATTTGTTAATATTTTTTAAATGTCCCCTCAGCTTAATGTTAGGACTCATAAGAAAACAGCAGAATACAGGGAATATAAATTTAATGATATTTTATTCAACATGCATTTCTGAATTTCTGAATACTTGATATAAAACATAGCTATGTTTGGGGAGTTATTAGAGAATGTGAAAGTGGCAGACATTGTCTTTCTCCACAGCTAGAGGTAAAGTATTCTTTGCATTTATAAACTGGTAAAATAGAATTACAAACATTTGTAAATTCATGCTAGAAATAAGAAATAAATTTCAAATTATTTGTTACTATTGACCGCTGGCTGCATAACAAAAAAAACTGCAACAAACCAGTAAATATATGAATTATCTTCATGAGATTTTAGGGACCAGGAGAAAATGAAAGTATGAATTTCATATCTTTCTGGTATTAACTTTTGACTACAGAAATGAAAATATGAATTCACAAAACCATATTTCTGATAACATATATTCAATGGTATATAAATAGTGAAAATCTATCTAGGCTTTTCACATGAAATTATCAGTATGGAAAATAAATTATTTTAAATGAAGCAAATAAAATAGGATGAGATTAGATAACTCTGTAAGCTAAACATAGGTAAGGGAGTAGAAATAAAGACACAGAAAAGTAAACATAAGCTATAAAGAAAAACCTTCCTCCAAATATACAGACTAGCACAGAGCTAAGACACAGAGACATAAGAGTTAGAAAAAGACATGCTTAGCTAAATCTTGGCTAATATAAATAAGTGCCATGAATTTTGTTATTATAATAGACACGCTCGAAATTCTTTTTCTGCTAAATAGTAAATATTTTCTGAGATACAGGCATTTCTACTACATTTGTAAATAACTTTTATAATGGGGAGGGGGAGGGAGGGCTTGTGAAGTTCCAAGAAGCTTTAAGCCCCTGCCCTTTGGAAGCCCACCTTTTCATGGCTCCTTGCATGGGTTTATTTCCTTTATATCTTATCCTATAATGTATTCTGTTATGTGTTGAATGCCCCCTCCCTCTTCCAAGATACTATGAAAAAAGTAAGAGATTTCAGAGACAGACTCCTTCCAGCACCTTAGTTAATCTACTTGAAGTTTCTACCTTCAGCCCCCTCTTTTGTTTGCTACTTACCCATTGGTCCAAGTGACTATCATTTTCAGAGTGAGAGTAAGGGAAGTAAATCAACAATTACATTCAAGATAGGGAAATCATGAAAACAATATCTAAACTATCATGGTATTTCACAGAGGCACTCCTCCCTAGAGTCAACTGCCATCCTTCTTCACAAAACCTCAATACATTTTTCCCCATTCTTTTACATCATCTAAGAACCAATCTTCTTCTCATATCACTCATGATAACCAACCCCTACAAAAGTCTGCCCATTGGTTCCTGTCTGAAAATAAATTTCTTTTTTATTACATCTTTGCTTGAAACATCTTGCTTATGACTCAATACATCATAATAAATTTCATTATCAAAGAAGTGAGGCAGGCTAGTACAGGGTAATGGAGGAGAAGAGGACCCACAAGATGGCTGACAGACAACATGGGCGGCAGACCACATGGCCAGCAAACAACATGGCTGAAAAACCTCACTGGGACCTTGAGTTTAACCTTGAGGTCCCAGTTTCTCTTTCCAGGACCTCCCCTCAGCCCCGGATATTCCAAAAAGACCTCACCATTGGCCCCGACCATAGGTGGGGTAACCAATAACTGTTTATCATTATCAGGGAGTGGAATAATTAACAGTTTAAAAGGTAATCACACAAGGCAGGGCTTGCTCTCTCTGCCTAGAGGGGCCCGCACCAAAATCTTAGTGTGTATTTCTGATTTTGTCTCCCATTTCTCGGCAAGCTCTGTTCTTTCCCCCATTTCCCAAGTAAATTTTTTTACTGGCCTAATTAAACTGGCGTGTTCACAAGTTCTTTATGCATCATAGCCAAGAACCTAAAGAAATCCAATGATTCTCCATCTTCAGAAGCACCTTCAGCCTTGAATCTCAGCAGAGTTGCAGTCAACACTTACCCTCAAATGCATTGGACTCACCCAGGACAACTAACAAAAGGATGATGAGGGACACCACCCATCCCCCCAAACAGAGAGTATCTACAACTGCAAATAAGGGAGTTCTACCCATCTGCCCATGAGATCTAAGCCCCACCTCTCAATCAGAAGCAGAATGGGCATCACCATCCTAAAATTCTCAAGATTGAGGAATGAACAAACATGGGGGGATTGCAACTATGGACTAAAGTAGACTTGTTTTTATTGTAGTAAAGAAAGGACTTGTAAATTGATGTGAAAGCAGTAGTCACCAGAGGTTCTAGGGGAGGGAGAGGGCAGAATGGGTGTAACATGGGGCATTTTGGGGACATTGGAATTGTTCTGCATGACATTGCAGTGACAGATACAGGCCATATACATTTTGTCAAAACCTATAAAATTGTGCAGTGCAAAGTGTAAACCATAATGTAAACTACAGACCATGGTTAGTACCAATACTTCAATTTGTATTCATCAATTGTAACAAATGTACCACACTAATGAAAGATGTTAATGGGGAAAATTGTGGGAGGAGTAGGGGGTGAGGTATATGGGAATCCCGTATATTTTTTATGTAATATTTATATAATCTAAAGCTTCTTTAAAAATAATAACAAAAAACTTTAAAAAATTAAATAGAATCATATTAAATGCAATTAATATAAGATGAATAAAGTCAATATAAAGAAGGAACTGATTTGAGCCATCCAGGAATGCTCTTTTTTTCTCTCTGGGCCACATGAACATATTTTTACTTTCATTTTGCATTTACTTACTTGTCAACTTAAACTGACTCCCAGTAGGAGAGCTCAAGTATCAGGGGTTACAACTAGAAAATGCTTGATCTGTTAAGCTCCGCTCTCCTGCCAGGTAGAGAAGCCAAATCCACAGAGACCAAGAAGCAGCCACAAGAAGACTGACCAGAGGTGAAATATCTGCCAGCATCACCTCACAATGGTGTAAAAAGTGGGGTGTCACCCAAAGCATGAGCAGTGAAAGAAAAAAATAGATAAGTGGGATCTCCTCAAAATTAAGAACTTTTGCACTTCAAAAGAGGTTATCAAGAAAGTAAAAAGGTAGCGTACCCAATGGGAGAAAATATTTGGCAACTATATATATACATATGATAGGAGCC
>PVKH010021470.1:0-14320 GCA_004027955.1 Chaetophractus vellerosus | reverse complement strand
TTTTCAAGGTGTAGGATTTCTTTATATATGTACGATATGAGGCTCCTATCAGATATATGGTTGCCAAATATTTTCTCCCATTGGGTAGGCTGCCTTTTTATTTT
Organism: Chaetophractus vellerosus; assembly: GCA_004027955.1. Taxonomy (NCBI): domain Eukaryota; kingdom Metazoa; phylum Chordata; class Mammalia; order Cingulata; family Chlamyphoridae; genus Chaetophractus; species Chaetophractus vellerosus. The sequence continues at coordinate 14,216 of PVKH010021470.1, read as the reverse complement.
CCTGATAACCTCCTTTGAGGTGCAAAAGGTTTTAATTTTAAGGAGATCCCATTTATCTATTTTTTGTTTTGCTGCTGGTGCTTTGGGTGTGAAGTCCATAAAACCATTTCCTATTACAAAGTCCTGTAGATGTTTCCCTATATTATCCTCCAAGATTTTTATGGTCTTGGCTCTTATGGTTTATAAACATTTTTTGTTTATAAACCATACAATTAACCTAATATTACCCAATGACATATGTTTTAATCACACAATTAATTGTGCATTCATCACTTCCATCAATATTAGAGGATTTTGATTACTCAAAAAAAGAAAAAAAAACAATAAAAACAAACCACTATCATACTCAAAAGTTAGTGTTACTACTTACAAATCCTATGATGTGCTTTCACCATTTCTATTCATTTCCAAACATTCACAAACAACTTTTTTACCAATTCTGCACAAGCTAAACTTCAGCTTTCCATTCTCTAACCACATTCTATCCTCTGGTGGCTTACATTCTAGCTATTAACTCCATGAGTTTGCTCATTATATTTATTTCATAATAACAAAATCATACAATATTTGTCCTTGTGTGCCTGGCTTTCTTCACTCAACATAATGTCCTCTGGGTTCATAGCACAGTTTGTTTATCCATTTGTCAGTTGATGGACACCTGGGTTGTTCCCATCTTTGGACAATTGTGAATAGCATCGTTATGAATATTTGGTGTGCATATGCCACTGCTTTCAGTTTTTCTGGATATATTCCTAGTAGAGGTATTGCTGCATCACATGTAAGATCTATATCCAACTCCCTTAGGAACCATGAGATTTCCACAGTGGCTGTACCATTCTATATTCCCAACAATAGTGCATAAAAATTCTTATCTCTCCACATCATCTCCAACATTTGTAATTTTCTGCTTTGTTAACAGTGGTCATTCTAGTAGGTGTGAAATAATGTCTCATTGTAGTTTTGACTTGTATTTCCCTAATCACCAATTATGCTGAAAAATTTTTTCATGTGTTTTTTCACTGTTTGTATTTCTTCCTTAGAAAAATGTCTCCTCGTGTCTTTTCCCCATTTTAAAAATCAGGTCATTTGACTTTTTATTATTGAATTGTATGATCTCTTTATGTATCAGGGATATTGGACCCTTATTGGAGGTGTAATTTCCAAATATTTTCTCCCATTGAGTAGACTGCCTTTATAACCCCTTTACAAATAAATGCCCAAATAAATAGTATTATAAGCAATGCACCTTCCAGGATCAGTGAGGAAGTGTATGTGAGGGATGTTTCCTTTCCAGACAGGCATTTATGGTGATCAAACCATATATGATTGGACACTCTATCTAATCAAATCAAGTGGATTCAATAACCTTTGGTCTTCTTGCCATTTCCAATAACTTACACAATTTCAGTACTGTGTGTATTTTAGCAGTATAGATTTTATAGAAATTCACAAAATGTGTGCATGTCAATACTATATCTTTCTGCACTTTGCTTTTGACAATAATTCTTTTAAAGGATCCATTTGGACACATATACTGTAGCCTAATTAATTCAGTTCAACTGCTTTTTACCACTGATTTATGTATGTGGATTTCTTTTTTAATCCCTTTTCCTTTTGGTTGACATTTGTGTTATTTCCAGCATTTCCCTTCCATTAGTTATAGTGTTGTGGATATTCATGCTGTATCCAGAATGAGTAACAGGAGCCAGTCCTGCATAAATCTGTGAACAGTGTGCCAGGAGAAGGCACATTTTTGCAGACTCTGAGGCTGAAGTGAGTTTGGCCTGAGAGGAGGTTAGAAAGGAGGCCAGTGTATATAGAAGGAACTTGGGAGGAGAGGTAGGAAGGGAGGAAGAGGGGAGGTACAGATCCTGGGGCCTGATAGATTATTTTAGTTATTTATTAGTATGTGACAACACTACCCCAAATTTAGTATTTTTATTGCACAGTTTTTGTGAAAAAAGAATTCAGGCAAGGCTAAGCTATTGCTCCAAAATGTCTCCCAAGCCTGAGGAATAGTCCCACCTGAGGCTTGACTTGGGAAAGATATATGTCCCAAGTCACTCATGTGTTATTGGCAGTTTGAACTGAGGGCTCAATTTCCTTTCTGTGTGTTATTTGGGGCCTTCCTCAGTTTCTTGCAATATGGGGCTCTGCACACCATAGCCTGTTTCCCCAGAGTGAGATATAAGAGAAAGATAGAGAATTAGAGATAGAGATAGAGAAAGATAAATAGAGAGCAAAAGAAAAAAACTAGCAAGACAGAAATCACAGTTTCTTCTTTATCAATTTTGAAATGATGTATCATTACTTTGGACATATTCTATTGAAAAGAGAGTCATTAAGTCCAGTTCACAACTAAGAGGAAGAGATTAGACAAGAACATGTATTCCAGGAGACAGAGATCCTTGGAAACTATTTGGAGGATTTCCACAACATAAAGTAAAAGGAGCCATTTAATCTGACTTTAAATAAAATAGTTATCCATTGATTCAGATGGCAGTATTTGATTTTCATTGAATTTCAAAGCCATTATGATAAGGTCTGGGAAATGAAACCAAGAAGATAAGTTACTTTCCCACTATCATATCATCAAGAGCCAGCCCTGTTTTGAATTGAACTCCCTGTTGCTTCCTATTCCTTCATGTAATTCTTCCATCTCTAATGTTTGTGTATTAGTGATCTGTCACATTAGCTCATAAGTTTTAAAGATATTATTCTATATACATGTACTAAAGACCCTAGGATGTGGAAGCTGGAATGATCCTTATGGTTTAGGTGAAGGGACTCAGGAGGTCCAAGAGACACACTGATTTGTCCAGGTTCAAGGATGTGGCAGGAAAAAGATTTAGGTCAGAAGCCAATCCTATCTCATCAATACTGGGATCCTGAATTTTCCAGGCCTTTTCTAGGCACTGCAAGGAGGACAGTGGTTGTCTAACTCTAGAGTTAAATTGATGACATGAGAGAGGAGTCTGAAGAGGTATCAGCTTTAGGAGAGACTTTATCCAATAGTGGGACAGGTAATGAGACCCCAAAAAGTAATTTCATTTCTTTGTAGATATAACCCAACAGATCTTGGAATCCTAGTAACCAGGCACCCACATAATATAGAAAGCCCCAAACCCAGCTTATTTGAGCAGATATGCTTGGAAGAACAAGATGTTTTCTTGTTTCCCAACACCCCAAGGCTCCCACTCAGGAAAACTGGAAATGAGAACCTTTTTCAAAGCTGTAGGAATTGGTTCAATACTACAGACAGAAGACTCTGGTCATTTACCAGGAGATACCCAAAGGTAAGGTAAGGGTCACAAGAAAGTGAAATGAAGGCTGAGCAAATATTTTGATCCTTCCTTGGCAGCCCCATAGCATCTCTCACTCCCAGTGTGCCTGAGTTGGGGAGGGCTGGGATGTTTGAAGGGGCATGATGGGTTGACAGACAATGGGAAGGAGGTGGTACTCTAGGAGGTTGGAAGCCTGGTTGGCCCATCATGTTCACAGTCTGTTCATAGCTGACAGGGTGGGAAGGAGTGTGCTGGGGTAGTTATCATATGCCCTGATGCTATTCTGCAGATGTGGAGCCATCATCTCATCTTTTCTTCATGGGCTAGAAGTCTGTGCAGGCAGTGTTCTGTTTCTAATCTATGTAGAAGAACCTTATATGGAGTCATCTTTGTAGCAACAACTAAGCAATGCCTTGATGAACAAATGATAAGGGGAGTGAATTTTGGGTCAGATAGGAGGGCTCCTGTCTTTACTGAGCAGTAGAGAATGTGGAGTGGGGTTTCTGACTGAGGAATGGCAAGGCTGAACTTTTTGCCCCACACATCTGATGGTTCCCATTAGAGAACCGATCTTAGGGACTTCCTCTGTTAGGGCAAAAATGTCAAAGAGAGCTTTGGATGGTGCCCAGGGTCCCTGGAGAGCAAAGTGAAGCTAGGATCTCAAAGGCAGCTTTTGGGAGAATGCATCCCCACTATCACCACTTCTTGGTCATTCTTGCCTTATCCCTGCTTGCCCTCTCCTCACAATCAATGGTTAATGCAATGAGGTGTGGTGAGAAACTGGATCAGATATCTTCCTGAAACCACAGTCATGGGTGTTCAGCTGCCTGTGAGTATGGACTAGTCTGTATCTCTGCCCATTAGGAGAATAGTGTTAGTGGGAAGAAAAGTCCCACCTGTTGCCTGCAGAGAACAAGGCAGCATATTGCACTCAAAATAAAGGTTGAGGTGCAATGAGGACCCAGGGAGGAAAGGGACAGGAAAATGGATTGTTTTTTTTTCTCATCCTCCAGATACTTATGGGGCATCTACCACATGCCAGTGCAGTGCACAGCTGAGACAGGCCACCAGAACTAATGGAGTTTAGGTTTGAAGGGACTTTCCCAGGGCATAGCAACATCCTCTAAAATATGGGTATCTGTAAAAATCACAATAAGGACCATTTCCTAACCTAGAACAGTGACTTCTTCTCTACAGCTTTGAAGGAAGAGAGAATATGTTCTCCTTCTGGTACAGAGGTCTATGACCACCAGTTAGGACTTGGAGCTATCAAGATGAACTCTGGAATTGCATCAGCAGCAAGTGGGGGAGCAGCTATGGAGGAATATAAAAATATCAAAACTTACAATGTGCAAAGAAAAAGGCCAGAGGAAGAGTATTAGCAAATGGCTTAAAGGCAAGAAGTACTGTGCATCTTCAATCCCCTTCTAGGCATCCCATTGTCCATCCTTTCTCTTGGATTTGAATCCTTCTGGGAACTTAGTGTCTGACCTCAGAATTCTTATCCCTCCTACATTCATTCCAGAGCAACATTTGTGATGCAGTTTCTAAAACCACAACTGACCTTGTTTCATAAGATCTATTCCTCCCTTTGAACTAGGATTTCAAGCATCTTTGCAATTCCTTGCACAATTTGCTTTAACCCAGAAATTCCCCAGAAGGCTGCCAGTCTCTCTGTCAGGCCTTGGAGGCCACTCCCCTCTGACTGGACCCTAATGATTTACAGTGAGCTCTGGTGTATGGATCAGTGTCCTTATTCTTTACCATGGAAGGAAAACTCAGACTTTCCCTCACTGGCCAAGGTGACAATGTGGTTCTATGCTCCAATATCTAGGGAGTTCACCAGTTTATAGACTCAGTTGTGTTACTGACAAATCCTAAAAGAGACACCCAGCCCCAAGCTCTTAGAGCTCACAGCCCCTGGGATGGTGGTGGTCTTTATACTAAGTCTTGCACTGTGGTTATGCCCAGATGGTGGAAACCTGTCTGTGGAGAGAGTTGAAATATGTGACATGTCAGGGGTGGGGGAAGGATGTGGTCACTAAGCCTGATGACCCACAGGCACACAAGGGCACACCATTACCAATTAAACATTTCAGCACTTCTAACCCAGGTGGTGGAATCCCTGCCCTGAGCTCACCTGAGGGTCCTCTCTGGGCTTCTCCATGAGCTGAGACCAAAGGGTTAACCCCTGGACCTGCCCTGAATCTCCACGGTCCTGCCCCAGCTTCCATCCTCCACCTTGTTAAGGATTTTGAACATCATCCCTTGGCTTCATTTAGAATGGGGAGGTCCAAATCAATTGTGAGGGTATTCTGAGCTTTCAGTTGGGGATGTTTCTCAGTTGCCCCCAATTCCCCAGGGCTCCAGTTGTCACCCAGACACTCATGGTGGCCTCAGACAGCTGAGGGGCAAAACACAAACCCTACCTCCCAACAGCCCAGGCCCTTGGTGACATGTCACAGTCATCCATGGGTGTGATTTGTTAAATGAATCAGAAGTAAGGCTGTGATTTCCCCTCAAATACAGAAGTGGCAGTGCCCAAAGCTAGTCCAGGGCATGGAAGAAGTCATTGGTGTCTGAGGAATTTCACCTACACAGTTGGGAGGCTCCTGAGAGCAGACATCATGTACATACATGTACTAAATCTAGTGTAATCTGTTATGTCAGAGGATGGATTTTTGCTGCATCTTTGGGCTTCCACTGGCTGAGGGTACGGTGAGAGTCACCAGTAGATGCCCACATTTGGGGGAGAGCCCATCTCACTCAGTCTCTGACAGGGAATCCTCCCTTTACACTGAGACTCCTGGACCAACCAGAAAGCCCAGGTGGCCAAGGCTGTAACACACCAGGCCTGGAGCTACCCCTGCTCAGATTCTGCTGTGTGGGACAGCAGGGCCCCATTGGATTTGATTCCCCATGGAAGAGGTTATGCTCATTTCTGGCAGAAAACAGTTGTCCTAGCAGTGACTGTTGGGCCAGGGGAAGGGAGGGAGTGAGGTGGCCTGAGGTTTCCTGGGCCTGCTCTTGCTCAGGAAAATCTGTCCTCCAAGAACTCTAGAGCTCAGATCTCTTGCTGTGGGGAGTGTGGACCCTTCTGCCTGGCTTCAGTATGAGCATAATTTGTTCAAAGATTTTTTTAGTGTTCCATTCTGACAGAACCCTACCCCACTGGTTCAGGAGGTGGAAGTCAGCAAAGGCATGGGTGAGTCTATGAGGCTTTGCAATCATCCACTCCATTTACTTATTGGGTGCACACAGATATCTATGAGGAGATCTGAGAACAGGAGGTCCTTTCTGCCTGTCCACCTTTGAATTATGGCCACTGAGTCAACCTGACAAAATGGCTTCACAATCAAAACTTGCATCAACTTAACCTGAACATTGACTGGAGGCTCTCTAGGGGAGGTTGAACTCCTTGTCAGCTTCTGGGCTCACTTGTCAGCTTCTTTGTCCACTGAGGGCCTGGCCAGCAAGGCCACTCTTCCAGTGCTGTTGAGTAGTTCTGGATGGATTTGGAACATCCCAATCATGCCTAGTGGACCTAAGGATCCTCTCCCCAATCACATGTGATTTTCCATGGAGACAAATCTTTGCAGTTACCCAGAAATTATCATTTATACATTTCAATGAGAAAGACTTTGGAATTTAAATTAAAACCTTTCTAGCACGTTGTAGCTTTGACTTAACTCTGTGCATGTACAAGACAAAGTAAGTATTTAACTTTCCCAAACTGGATATTAATTTACTTAATTTCAACTACATGATTTCTCTAATTTGAGGGCAAAGATTGTGTTAAAGAAGGCATGCTCTTATTAGATATATCTTCACTGTCATCTGAATTAATCAGGGCATGACTTCTAGGTTGCAGGACTAATGATATTATCAGCTGCATAAAAAGAGAGTCCTCCATGAAAACAATCTTTTTTCAAGAATGATGCTTTGAGCACTGGAATGTGATGAAAGCATGATCAATAATTCTTGCTTTCCTTGTCTTTTCATATGTTTGACTTATGAATATGGAAGAAAATTTTAACCACTTGGAAACAGCCCTTATTTATTTTGTAAATTGTTTTGTTCATCAGAATGTCATTGTTGGATTTGACTGCAGGTATTGAGGCCCAGGCTGTCTGAGGATAGGTTAGGTTACTGTGGAAATACAGATTCTTTGGATTCAAAATTCATTAGTACTTTTCAATGTGAAACTTGCCAAAATCATTAAGAGAATAGTTTTATACAATTCTACCAGTAGGAAGGACAAATAAACAAATAAATGCACAATGAAAAATTATATGCATGACCTAAAAGAAAGGAATTCTCTTTTTAGATCTGGATCAACATCTGTGTTCATGTGGTCAAGGACAAGGAAGGTAATTGGAGTCACTTCTATTGGAGACAGATGTAGTGAATACTCAGAAGGACATGAGAAATATTCTAAGTGCAATTCTGCTGAAATGAATTTTTGTGAATTTATTCTGGACAATAAACATCAAGTGAGTTAGAAGCTGATGTTTGGATAGTGAATTCAACTCTAGAAAGCTTCTGTATGGTGGGAGAACTTGAAAAGGGAGCATAATTGTGTAAACAAAGAATATGAAGAAGAGATTTTGACAATGGGGTGGGGACTCTGATTAACAAAATGATAGTTGGCACTGCAGGTAAAACCTAGTTGTAAGTGTTAAGAAATCTGAACTGGGGAGACAGGCAGAAAAACTCTGGCTGTGTTTTTCTATCCATGTAATTTTTAACAGTACTAAAGTTTTCTGAAACTCTGTTTATTTAATTTGTTAAATGGGTAAATAGCCTTTATCAGCAGGTTATTGTGAGGTTTATTTTTTTATTTTTTATTTTTTAAAGATTTATTTATTTTATTACATATCTCCCCTTCCCCCTGCTGCGGGGACACGCCGAGAGTGGTCACTGCGCAGGCACGGCTTTCCCCGCTTGTGGGTGGTCTCTGCGTCCATTCACGGCCAGCTTTCAGTTTGCGGGTGGCTGGCTGCGCTCCATCCGCGGGCGACCTGCCCTGCCCGTGGCGGCTCTTTCCATGTCCGTGGCAGCTTTTTGCCCTGCCCACGGTGGCTCCGGCCCACCCATGGTGGCTTGCCATTCTCAAGGCAGTCTGCCCGCTAGGGGAGGTCCCCGGGAATCGAACCCAGGGCCTCCCATGTGGTATGCTGGCGCCCTATCCACTGGGCTATCGAGCTGGCCCTATTGTGAGGTTTAAATAACCAAATATATAAATATCCAAAAACATTTAAGACAACCATTTTTTTTCTGGGCTGAGGTACAAATGGGTGAGTTATGGGTAAGTTAAACTGACTTCTGTTTCTGAAAACGTCATCATTTGTTTATGCAAAGCATGTACTTGTTAACAGTGTGGTAGGGGGGAATTTAAAATATTGACAACCATTTACATTTATAAATTATGAAATGCAGGGATGTTACAGCTGAGGATGATTAATATGAATAAGATTTCAGCTGTCACTTTACTAAAATGTTTTATTTTGGAAATTGATTTTCTTTTGTATTCTTCATTCTACATTATTTAGCCCTCCTAATCTCTGGTGATTTTGAGACATTCTAAACCATGTGGTTCTAATATTTTCTGACACAGAGGATTTTCAGGACTAGATTTGCCTGATGGGAGCCATTGGTCACTTAAAATGAAAAAATCCTGGAATTGATGAACCCCATAATGAACTACATTTTTTACTATTCGGTATCATAGTCAAGTCCAGTGGACAATATCAAGAACACAGATTTGAGAAAATGATAGTTTGACATTCCGTGTGGAATATCCAAAATGATTTAGGGGAAATGTACCTCCAAAGGAGGGTAAAGCAGGAAGGCATTGAGAGTCCAGTGGGCTGGGCTGGATGTTTCATAAGCCAGAAATACTCATGCCTGAGAAATTTGAGTGGTTTCTGTGGATGTGGAGACCCAACATTTTAGAATCAAGGAGGGAATTGAAAATCTCTGAACACCATGGGCTCATGAATTATAACCCTCAAAGAACTTAATGTTCTTATCTGTACAATGAAGGTACACATATCTTCTTATTCATTAAGAGTAGTTAATTCTATCTTACTCTGTGACAATGGGAGGAGAGGGTCCTCACCCTATTCCTCACACAGCACACTTCATGTTCCTGTTGATTGGCCTGGTGATACTTCCAGGTGAAGGGTTGGGAGTCAAGACAAGTGGGTCTGGAAACTGGGGACAAGACCAGAGTCTCATAACTTCTTTCTCCATTCTCAACTTTGTTAACCTACTGCTTATCTGGTTGTGAGTGGGAACCCAGATGGAGAGAGATGTCAATTGCACTATTGAAAATGCAACCACTGATGAGTAGGGAATTTTTCTTTCTATTGGAATTGCCCATATGTTGTCAGGAGATGGGCAGGTTTTTCATATTGGCATGAATATTTTAACATCATTTAGGAGATATTCAAGGATCTGAGCTGCAATTCAGTTTACCCAGGCCTCTTTTTAAAAAAAATAAATTTTTAAAAGATACTTAGATTACATAATTGTTACCAAAAAATTATAGATATTCCCATATGCCCCACTTCTCACCCCTCCCATGACCTCCCACAAAACATCCTTCATTAATGTGGCACATTCATTGCAATTGATAAACACATCTTGGGGCTTTGCCATTAGGCATGTACCATAGTTCACTTTGTAGTCTACACTCTCTCCACACAGTTCTGCATGTGATATGATGACATAAAATGGCCTATCTCTGTCATTGCAATGTTACTCAGGATGATTCCCAAGTCCCAGAAAAGTCCCCATATTACAAGTGTTTTTCCCTTTCCCTGCCACTAGAGCCTCTAGTAGCCACTGGCTCCACATCAATGTTGTCATTATTATCCAGGCCTTTTGAATGCTGATGGATTTGTTATGGGTTGATCAATAAGTAATCTCCTTCCCAACATTACACAGATTTTTTCCAAACTCCATTGTCTCTGTATTTACTGGAGAGATAAGAGTTTTGTTTTTTGTTTTTTTTTTTCATCCTGCTGATTTCCTCAGTGGAGAAATAAAGAACTCATAAATCATGTTAATGCCTGCAATTGGCTTTGTCATGCAGTGAACATTGGTCATAGAGATGAGTAAGAGCAGAAACTTACAGTCAGTAGGAAGGCTGACATTTCAGCAGCAGAATTCAATCAATGCAGTGTTACAGATGCTAGTATGCAGGGCTGTGCATTGTTGAAAGGAGCAAATGTGAGGGTTTACTAATAGAAGAAATAGAAGAATCATTTGTTTTCCCCAATTTTTAATTTCTTAAAGTATTGATATATATTTTCATGTTTTGAAATCTTTTTCTGAAAGGTGCTTAAAATTCTCCTTACTCACTTGGTCCCAATGGCCCAGTTTCCAATTTTGTGGATAAGCTTTATTCAAATGTTTTAAATTGAAGTAATAATAAGAACTATTGTCTCTTTAATTTTGGAGTGAATTCAGGAAAAGGGTTATAAGGTAAAGAGTAAAATTTATGGCCCTGTGAAGTAAAATTGAAGAGACCAGAATGGATCAAGAGGTGGTGAGGATCCAAGTGATACAGTGAACATCAGTATTTGGATGTCCCAAGTTGAGATTGGAATTTCTTATATGCCTGAAAGGTCAGGCTAGGACTGTCCTAGAGTATAGCAGCCAGGGGTCTGTGATTTGTCCTGCTGAACTGTCTGTACCTTTTGATGAACACCCAAGTTATATAGGGTTGAGTGAAGCAGCACATACTGATCCTAAGTTCTGCATAATATCTGTTTGGTTCTGTGGAATGCTGGACTTTCTGCAAGGTTCTCTGCCATTTTAATGAATAATAGACCTATGGCTTATGTTAGATAGGAAACATTTTACACATAAACTCATTGGCTCTTTCAAAACTCATAATAGGTGGTGAAATGATTTCATAGATGAGCTAGGAGGCAATCTGGGGGAATAATATAGCCATAGCTATGAAGTAAATCTGGCAAATCATAGATACTGCATGTCTTGTTATGAGTCTGTATTTTTAGTTGAAATTGATGGAAAAGGGTGTTTTACTTATGAATGCTCAAGTGCAAATTTTATAACAGCATTTGGAGTTATAATGACCAATTTATTACAAAATTTCAAGGTAATAGCATACCCTGTGTCATGTGATATTCTTTTATTATAAATTTTTTAAGTAGCAAAAGTTGTGAAAATGCAAAACAAGCATGGTAACCTCATGCAGGGCTCCTGTAAATCACCCCACCACAAACACCTTGCATTATTGTGAAAAATTTGTAACAAATTATGAAAGAACATCATCAAAATATTACTAATAACTATAGTCCATATGTTACATTTGGTATTTTCCCCAACTCAAACTATTTTCTGTTTATAAACCATACAATTTTTCTAAAGTGTACAATGACATTTTGTTTAATCACAGATTGATACATTCATCATTTAAATCAATATTAGAGCATTTTCATTACTCCAAAAAAAGAGAAACCACAAAAAACAAACCATTATCATATTCTCATATTCATATTTTAGCACTACTAATTACAAATCTTATCATGTGCTTTCACCATCTCTATTCATTTACAAACATTTCCAACTTTCTACCAAGTCTGCACTGTTTAAACCTCAGCTTTCCACTTTCTAAACACACTCTTCTCTGATGACTTATATTCTACCTATTAATTCCAAGGGTTTGTTCATTATATTTAGTTCATAATAGCAAAATCATAAAATATTTGTCCTTTGTGCCTGGCTTGTTACACTCAACATAAAGTCCTCCAGGATAATCCATGTTGTCATATAATTCAGGGCTTCATTTCTTCTTACAGCTATAATGGCAGTTCTTGTAGGTGTGGAATGATATCTGTACACTGATTTGCACTTCCCTAATAACCAGTGACATTGAACATTTTCTTCATGTATTTTTCATTATTTCTATTTCTTATTTTTTAAATTTTTAAAAAATTTTAAAACACTTAGATTACATAAATTTTACACAAAAAATATAAGGATTCCCATATATCACACACCCCACACCTTCAACATCCTCCCACATAAACATCCTTCATTGGCATGGCATGTTCATTGCAGTGGATAAACACATCCTGGGGCTTTGCCATTCAGCATGGACCATAGCTCATATTGTAGTCTATACTGTCTCCCAAACAGTTCTGCATGTTATATCATGATATAAATTGGGCTATAACTGTCATTTCAATGTCACTCAGAGCAATTCCCAAGACCTAAAAAGGCCCCTGTATTACAACTGTTTTTCCCTCTGCCTGCCCCCAAAACCTCCAGTGGCCACTGACTCCATATGAATGTTGTAATTTCTTCCATTGCTAGAATCACAATATGTCTATAGTAGAATACCAGTAAGGCCACTCTAGTCCAGAGCTCTTCCCTTAATCCTGAGGATTCTGGGATGGTGATATCCACTCCACCTCCAAATGAGAGGGGTCTTGTATTCCATGGGAAGATAGATGGGACTATCCTGCCTTCACCTGCAGACCCTCTTCATTCCCTAGGATGTCCATTGTCCGTCATCTCCCTGCCAGTTGTCTTGGGTGAGTCCAATGAGTTTTAGAGTAGGTATTGCAGCTCCACTGAGGTTCTGGGCCCAGCTGGCACATAGACATTCCAAAGACTTGAGTCTCTGGATATATACCTACACACTCCAGAACCAAATAAAAGTATAAATAGTAGGTATAGATGAGCCATGTGCAGGGAAGACATTATTGAATCCACCTCTTTCATTCTCAGGAGCACAAACTGCAATGTAGGGCCCACTTGCAAGGCACCAAATTCTGGAGCTATCTGCCCTGACCATAGGATTTTGGTGTTGCCAGAGCACTCAAGAGCCCCACTACTTGGGGTAGTATCCACTTTGGAAGTCTATGAGATCCTGCTGAGATGTGCATAAGTGTTACCTCTAGGATGACCTCCTGACTCACATTGAAGACACTTAGCCATATAAATTCATTTGTCTTTACCTTTTACCACTTTTATTTGAGGACTTTTTCCCACTTGTATTGCTAGTTGGTGCTTGGTAGCAATCCCTTGGTGCCAGGGAGGCTTATCCCCAGGAATCATGTCCCAGGCTGTGGGGAAAGAAGTGCATTCATATGCTGAGTTTGGCTCAAAGAGAGGCCATGTTTGAGCAGCAAAGATAATCTAAGGAGGTAATCCTTAGGCACCCCATAGCAAGAAGCTAAGTTTCAATTTCAAAAGCAAAGGCTCATAAGACCAGTCATCAATACCAAGGGCCCATCAGTGGATCATCCTCCTTTACCAGTCACTACCCTGCACTTGGGGGATTGTTGCTTCTCCCTTACAGAATGTGGCAGAGCACTGCTGGATGGGAATTCAGTATTCTCTCTGTTATTGTGTTAGTCTTCATGCCATGTGACAATGCCCCATAAATATTTGAACATATTTACATACCTTATATGTATGCTCAGGTGAACTTCATCCCATGAATCCCCCATCACTGACACCCCACACCAATGATCCCCCTCCACCTCAGTTGTAATTGTTCTATGATCCAAAGCTTCTTCAAAATTGAAGTCATTACAATAGTGAAATACAATTAATAGGAAAATGAAACAGTAATAAGTTTAAATATAAGAAATAGAATACATAGTGATTTACAAATAAAATGAATTTTTTTTAACATTTTGCCTTTCATCACCACAATCTCTGGTATCCTGTCTGTACCATGGCACCTTCTGCCATTCATTCCCCAGTGTCTCACAATTTTTCGTTTTGTTTTCAAAGAAGTTTTAAGTCACAACACACAGATTACAGGGGACTCTCATGTACCCAAAATCTTCCCCCTTTCCTCCCCCCCATATTAATACCTTTTCATATTTGGATGTTGCCTTTGTTATAACTGCTATACAAATAGTGAAACATAGTTACTGAATG
>PVKH010021469.1:0-14327 GCA_004027955.1 Chaetophractus vellerosus | reverse complement strand
GGGGGGGGGGGGGGGGGGGGGGGAGACAGGCGGACACGGAGGGTCGCAGGAATGAGCACAGCAACAGCAGGCAGAAAGCGGGGGAGATATGTAATTTTAAAAAAAAGTTTTACCTTCCACATTGATCCAACTGAAATTTATTTTTATGTTTAGCATCCCATCCTTTTATGTATGACTTGTCCAAATTCACCCGTTTATGGAAGAGTTGTGCCTAGAATCTAGGTCACAGCACTCCTAGTGTAATGCATTTTCCACTGTGTTCTGATTGTTTAAGAAAATGCACTGTAAAGAAAATAAATTGTTTATGTTGGGTGGGTGAGTTGAGGAGAGCAGACGTTCTATTTCTACGATGAATTATTATGAGTTCTTTTAAAATAAGAAGCTCACCTGGTAATTCATTTATAAATTTCTCTATGCTTGACAGGAAAAGAGGCAGCAGGGAACTGAAAAGTTAGGGCTAAATACCCATTTAAGCTGACTCATAAATGAAAATAAAGTATCTGAAATTAAAATGAAAGACAAAATAAGCTTCTTTTAGCAAAATATTGATTTTTCTATATAATTTAAGAAAATACTTTTTGTGTAAAAGTGGGGCCATAGCCAGAAGTGAAGACATACGCTCTGCATCTTCATTCGTTCCAGCCCAGAAACCATTTGGTGGGGGAAATTAACCACCCAGACCCTGGTGATGTGAGGGATAATGTCTATTGGTAGCTCTAGACTTCATTCATTTCCCAACATGATCCCTGGGATATGAGGAGAATGGTTAGCACAAGAGAATCTAGGGGTTGACCCCACAAAAGAGTTCCATAGTGTGAGCCTTTTAAAGATAGTGGAGTATACTCTGCATGACCTAGATCGAAATTTCTACCACCCAAGTTAAGTGACCTTTGTCGTCCTTACTAGATCTAACACTTTATGTTTTGAAATGTATGAACCTATTATTATCAGAGATATTTTACTGGCTTGGGCTCAGTAATGGATCAGGTCTTAGAGAGCAATCAGTAGATTTAGAAAAAGAAAATAAATTAAAAAAAAGAGCGTCTTTCTTAACAGCAGACCCATTTTCTCACAGTGAGAAGCATAAAACACAAAACCAGGACTACTTACAACAATCGGGAGAGTTTGCAGAGAGTGAAAGCTAATCCTCTCATGTGGAATATAAGCTTGGACACACAGACGTTTATAACCTTTTATCTTGACTGAAGTCTTCGGTGTTTTCAAATGGCTCTGGGTTATCTGAGGTTGAACCAGGGTCTTATTAGAAATTTAGCAACTCCTCCGGCACCGACTTTCTTGCCAGGGTAGGGAGTCTGCGCCGAGTCAGTGGGGGAGGCCCTGGGAACACTGCATGAATATTTATAAGTAAAAATGTATTAGAAGAGCTTAAAGAACCTCTATCCCCAACCCTCCAAGAGACAAAAGAAATGTCCAGGGGAGACTACTGACTAGAATTCTTTAAGCTACTGGTATTTTCAATCTATTATTTTTAAATGGCACTTCTCCTCTCAGCATCTGAATGGGGAATTTCAAATATACACTGGCCCATTCCCTGCCTTTATTAGGTGTCCTCTTAGGGATCCTGTTGGGAAACTTTCCTTTGAGTTTATCAGGCCTGACTCTCCAAAGGGAAGCCAACAAAGCCGGTGTATTTCAGAAATGCATATGCTGTCATTAAAATAGCTGTCCGTTCTCCCAGAGTGCCTCCCATAAAGGCATTTTAATTCTCTAACCAAAATGTGGTTCAGCCTTTATTTCGCAAAACCAATTTGTTTATGTTTCCAAGTTCAATCACAACCTATTTGTAAGTCCTCTTTAGAATCAGAGTCACATAGCCAGAAATGATCATGCTCTAATTTCCTTATTAGAGAGATTCTTGTTGCAGCTGGCAGCTTGATTTGACTGCTCCCAGGGTCTGGAGCGTCATGTTCTTAACCTTGTTTCTAGATTTTGTTCTTCTTTCCTTTTGATTTTTCTCCCCAACATATAAATATCAAGCGAGAGAGGAACAATTCCCAATATCGTTGCTTAGATGGAGGTGAAACGAGAGACTGTCACCTTTTTACCTGTCAGGAATGAACAAAATTGGGTGACTCATAATATCTGCAAGAGAGAAAGGGGAGAAATGTTCACAACACACACCATGAGAAGAAAGATGCTTTGGGATTCAGATAAAAGGTTGAATATTTCAAAGGACTTGGGAGAATGATGTGTTCTGGATAATTGAATCAGAATTAAAGCAGAAAGCCAATAATAGCCAAGAAAACCCTATTTCATCTGCTTTTTCTTGGAAATTTTTTGTTACAAAACAGGTGAGTCAATCTTTCTGATCTAGCAAGACATGTATATTCAAGATAAACATTCTCTAAAGATGAAGGGTCTTACAGTGCCCCCGTGCCCACCTCAGTTGGTGAAATCTTATACTGTAAGATCTGGTTCAAATGTTATTTTCTTTATGAAGCTTTCCCTAACTTCTCATTGCCTTCCTGATATAACACAGTCATTTGTTTTATATAGTAGTGTGGATTTCAATAGTCCAAGCAGAGAATGCTATTAAAACTGCAAAGATGCTCCCATTTTGCTTATATGGCTGTTAAAGAAATATCATACTGTAAGATCCATTCCTGTAATAGATTACCAATTGCCCAGAGAACCTTGCCTACCATCTCTCTCAAACTAAACCAGATTGAGAATAACATGGTCTACTCATAAGTAAATGTCAAATAAAGATGTAACACCACATGTCATTCAGCACTAAACTTGTTCTCCAAAAGAGTCTGGGTACAGAGAATCATACAAAATGACATGTTTCAGATCTCAAAAATGGAGCTTAAAATGGAGTGCTACACCTCCTTAAACTCGTGTAATGGTTTCCCATTAACATCCAATCTAATACGATCTTTTTCACTCTTGCTTCTAAACCTCTTTGGGATTCCTCCATTAGTCACTCATCCTTTCTCTTTTTCCTTCATCCTCTTTTTGAAATGCCACCTCATCCATGAATATCTTTATGACACAGTGCTCATTGCCCACCCAACAGTCTCATTCTTCCTTTTTTTCTTAGCAACGGAACCTTGAATTTATTCAGAGTACATGTGTCCAGTTTAAAATAACTTTCCAGCCTCCCTGCAATCAGGAATAAGTATATGACCCAGTTCTTGCCAATGAGATGAACAGGGAAGTTAATGGGTAGGACCTCCAAGACCTTTTTTTAAAAGAGATCATTTCCCCTGATATGCTCTTTGGGCCTTGAATCTTGGTCTTTGCCTTTCCCATTTCCTTGCCTGGGACCTAGACTTACTGCCATTTTCCAGTGTTAAGGACCATAGGGTAAAGATAATGAGATAGTAAGATTAAAGGCTCCTGTGCCCTTGATGTCTTTGCTGATTCACCACACTACTCCTGGACTGCCTGTCTGGCCTTCCTGTGGCTTGAAGCCAGTAAACTCTTTTCCTGTTTCAACCACGCCTTGTTGCATTTTGTTGCTTGCAGCTGAAAACAATCCTGACTGATACACCATCCTTAATCAATCGAGAGCCCTATAGTAAATCTGCCTGGGGTCTTCCCTGATAAGTATACAACTCCAGCAACTCTTCCACTCACCACTTAGCAAAGCCCTCTTATTTGTAAAAGAGGGTTTTGATCATCTCTAAGAATTTGTTTTATGAGGATTGTCAGTTTTTCTGACAATGCTGGTTAAACATTTGTATAAGGGGAGGTTGTAGGGTGATGAGAGGAAGAGTTGTTGGAGTTGTTTGTTTATAAGAGAAGATCCCAGACAGATTTACTGCAGGCTTCTCAACTGATTAAGAAAGGTGTATCGGTCTGGATTGTTTCCAGCTGCAAGCAACAAAGTGCAATAAGGGGTGGCATTTTTAGGATTGCCAGATAAAATATTTTTATTTGCCAAGTCAGGCAACACTACCATTTTGTTTGGAAAACTCTCTACAATGTTTTACATGCTTTTCTGGTATCTTGAATATTTTGAAATGTTCATATTTTCTGGATGTTTCCATGATTGCTACAGTGTGTTTCTATACAACGCTCTTTTTCTATACTTACTGATGTGGTTCGCTTATATTAAATGGTCCTACTCTGCGAAGATTTTGAAATCCATATATAATCTCCTTTTGCCTGCTGGCACTATTCTTAACTGTGAGAATGCCCATCTATAGCATCTTTCCTCTCTCTATGCAATTTACTCTTTCTAATCTGTTTTTTAATGTGACTTAGAATTTTGTATAAAATAAACTTAAATGACCCTTAATGATTTGAAAGACTAATCTATCAGTAAAGATGATAGACTTTGTGATACTTATTTTGGCTTCTCAGAGAACTGCTTTTGGACTCTTGAGTCTTGGTCATGTTCAGCTGAAACACCTGTCTATACAAGGGACCGCTATTCAGACAGGTCAGCTCTTTAAATATTTGCCCGTTCTGTTTGTGTGTATGTGTGCATGTGGCTGCCTGCATGCACACACGGTTATTCGGTAGTTACTTGATAGCTTTTGTGTCCTTAAAGTCTATGTGAGAGTTCAAGCTTCTAGACAGTGGGAAACAGTTTTATTGGATTCACTTGGCACGGCAGCATTACTCACCAGTTGGGCTTAACCAGTGATCTCTGTAGGTGTTAATTCTCCATATATTCAAGCAAGGACCAGCATCGCCAAGGCGTGCCTTCGAGTCACAGAATGAAAAACCCCTCCCCAGACCTACTGAAGCAAAATCTGCATTTTAACAGGATTCCCAGCTGATTCCCTTGCACACTGAAGTTTGAGAAGCGCTGGTCTGGAGCAGTGGTTTTCAAACTGCATCAGAATCACCTGGAGGCCTTGGTAAAGCACAGATTGCTGGGCCCCACCCCCAGGTTTCTGATCCAGTAGCTCTGGGGTGGGGGTATAAGAATTTGCGTTTCTACCAAGTTCCCAGGTGATGCTGGTCTTTGCACCAATTTTTGAGAACAACTTTTCTGAAGGAAACAGAATGACAGAGAAGCAAAAATCTAGTGGCTTAATAACCAGAAAGTCTGGATTTTAGGTTATTCTTCAACTAACTAGCATGTGACCTTGAGACGGTCTTTTTTGCTCTCTACATCTCTTTTTTGTCATTGGCAAATAACACAATTTGAGGATCGACTGGAGCACAGCACTTGCCTTGTAGGCATCCGTTTACATGTCTACTCTCCCCTCCTCACTGTCAGCTTCTTCAAACCAGAAACCATATTTTAATTATCAGTTTATCCCCAGTGAGACCAAAGAAATCTCTCAGCTGAATGAGTGAATAAATGAGCAAATTAAAAAATGATTCCAAGACATGAGATAATGATTGTGGAAGCATTTTTTAAATGAAAGCTATTTTTATTATTTTTGTATATGGCACCTACTTCCTTAAGATTGCTGATAAATGACTATACTTTCAAGGACACAGATAATAATCAAAGTAATAATAATAATAAAAACATTAGTACTTATATGGTGGTGATATTGGGCTAGATACAAGAAAATAAAAAGTAAAAAGGTGAAAAAGGGATAACCAAGATATTGAAACCACTATACACTGACATTCCAAGGCACCAGGAGGCCTGATTTGATGTGTATAGGAAAATAAGGATTGGAGCAAGATTCAAGGCTAGGCAAGAATTCTAGCAAACTGGCAGCCAAAACTTTTGCTTTATGGGCAGCAAGGACGCTTGGATCAGAGAATTTCTGGATAAAGGACTCTGTACTTTCAAGCTTAGCAATTTAGCTTTCTTTGAGGGGTGTAGTGGAAGCAGAGAGGCACAGGTGGAGCATGTGTTTGTCTGCGTCCCAGCCCCTGTCTGTGCCAGGTCCCTCTCCGTTTCTTGCATGATCTCAATGATCTCAAGGTGCAATTCAAGACTCCCAGCCATACTCAGGCTCTCAAACTGTCATTCCCCAGATCTTGCTGCTCCAAAGGACCCACCCTGGCTTCGAATCATTCCCTTCATGGAGGACCAGATGTATAAGGATGTAGTCACAGGAACGCTTCCAACTCCTTTGTCACTTTGGAAATTATTAAAAGTTTCCCTGTAGGCCATGGCCTTAGCACCATGGATTGCAAAAAAAGAAGCAAATGTTTCTGCCTATTTCAAGAGAATAGTCCTTGTAGAAAGGAAGATTTGATCAACAGCTATATAGGTAAGAATACGAGCTACAAAATGTGAACAGAGACGAGCAATATCATTTTATTAAGAAGGAGTAGATGCCCTTGATACTTGAGAACTCAAATCCGCTTCGTTAAGTTTTCATTTTCCTTTGCCGTGTACATCTGTCACCTACTTGTGTGCACTGATTTCTTCTATAAAAAGAAAAAATGCAGTGTATGACTAGACTACAATGTGGTGGGGTTAATGAATGTTTATGAAGTGTTTGAGTTCCTTTGATGAAAGGTGTGAAAGGTGTTGACTGCCATTCAGGGTCTCACAGCACAATTTTCCTGGTGGCTGTTAAGGTTTTAGAGTGAAATTAAAATTCAACTGGATCTGAAACTGCTGATGGCTGAGTTTTTATTTAATAAGTTAAAGAAAAATAGCACATTAGAATCACCTAAGCACATGAGTGTATCTGTAACATTGCTAAGCTATAATGCAACACATCTGCAGAAGAAAGAAAAAAAAGGGTTACAAAGTCTAGGAAAGTGGGTATCAGCTTCCTGCCAACAGATAATTGTAATGCCAACTGTGGGTTCCTGAAAGAGACACTAATAAAATTACCCAGAGTCAATATCTGGTGTTTTGGGTGATTGATGTGGGAAAGTCGAATGTTGTTACTATTTGACTTTGCATTTGAGATCAGCAAATCCAAGAGCAGCACATTTAAACAGAGTCAAATGTGGGTGTAGCAGACATAAACATCTATGTGCTTATGTATGCAAATTAGTATAAACATTTGATAGGCTTCAAATTATTTTGAATGGTTTTTCCTTCTCTCTGATGACACTGAAATGTCACAATCTCCAAGCACTAACGCTTCTCCAAGAGCTATTCAAGCACTTCCTCAGAGCATACTTACTCTTATTTGAGGCACCATTCTAACATATTTTCCTTAGCTGGTTTCTAAGCCCATATTAGAGGCAAGAAATTAGTTAAGGGAGTAAGGCTGCTATAGACAGATATCACCAAAGAGTGGCACAGACATGCTTGCCAGATAGTTTGTTGGGCAGTCAGTTCAGTTAAGATACTCACCCATATATACATTTGCCTAGATTAGTCAGGGGTTGGTGAGCCATCTAGCCAATCAATCAGCAAGTCAGTAGGTCCTTGTAGTCTACTGGTATCCTGTATGGTGTGTAGACGGCACTCCCCTGACATTCCAGTGAAATTGCTCTTTCCTGGATTTGTGTTCCTGTTAAGAAGCCTACTGTGCAAGGTACACATTCCATCATGTCTCAGACTAGGTGGAGGGCATAATGAGTGCTCAAGAGCATTGAGGGCAATTGCTGAACAGCCATCTTATCAAGGACCCATTGCTATGAATTCGATTTCTGCAGTTTAGTGCACTGATGAGGTGGACACACTCTCGAACCCAGGAGTCTGGGTTCAAAACCTTGCTCCGCAGCCCACTGCTAGTTAGATAACCCTGAGCCAGTTTCTCATTATTCCTTTGCCTCTGTTTTCTCAACTATAAAGTGTAGATAATAACAGGATCTAACTCCAAAGCTTGTTAAGAGGATCACATGAGATAGCCTAAGGAAAGCACTTAGCACACTTACTAAGATTGATACAGGCCAACTTATACTAATGTTTCATTTTAAAAATGAGGAAAATGAGTTCCAGAGAGGTTATGTGCCCACAGGAAATTTGAGGAAAGAAAAGAGAAACAATTGCATATCTAGTTTATATGAAGAAATTCACATCCTCAAAAAGTTCTTCGAGGTATCATTATCTCCACTTGTTGGATGAAGAAAGCTCAGAAAGGTCCAGTAAGTTGTCTGAGTTCAAGCAGTCAGTAAGTTGTAGAACTGGGATGTGAACTGGATTTGTTTGAATCCAAAGTCCGTATCCAATTCTCTTTTCCACTCTGTCTCCGAATAGAAGTCAGAACTCCTATTTCTTATGGAACCTACTTGATATTAGGTATGAAATGGTTAAGCCAGCATATTGCTGAGCTATTGGGGGACAGGGAAAGTTTAATTATATCACAGAGGTCCTCAATGGGACATTCCAGGTTTTAGCTGAGCTCTCAATATTAAAATGTTTCTTTCTAGCAAAGCCAGGGAAATATGGCTCTTTTCACAGCCTTCATGTGACAGAGAATGCTAATAGAGGAGAGGAGCACACACAGGGCATAGAGGGCACAGTTCTGAGCAGAGAGAGTCACAGTGCCATGTAAACAAACCCAGACAGAGAGGCATTTCTTGGCAATTAGAGGCAGGTATTTTGCAGAAAGTATTGAGGGAGCCAATCTCCATAGAAATCAATAGACAAAGACTGCATTTAAAGGGAAAACTGAGAATTACATTAGCAGAGATGGAGAATGATCCCCAGATAGTAGAAGGAGCCACCACCATTCCAACACATGGTACCTGTGACAAAAACATTGCAGGATCCACAATGATGATGAGCAGAATCTGGGAGAAAAGGAGTCTTGACCAGATGCCATAGAAAGAACTGGGGGTTTTCACTTGTCCACATCCACCATGCAGCCTTTGTGGAGATGGCTGTAGTTTTTTACATGGGATTTGAAATCAGAGTGCTGGGTTTGAATCCCAGCCTTACCATCTACCAGCTGCACAACCTTGGGAATGTTACTTAATTTCTCTCTGTACTTCAGTTTCCTCATTTATGAAATTGTTAGAAAAATGGTACCCATGCCATGGGCTATTGGGAGGATTAAGTAAGTTAGTGCATAGATGGCGCTAGAAATAGTTGCTGGCACAGAGTGAGAGATCAGTAAACCTTAGTTGTTATTATTACCTCATAGGGTTGTTCAGAGGATAAGCTGAGATAGAATTCATGCTTCGTAAACAGTAAGTGCTCAATAACTGTTTAGTATTATTTAATATTTTATATATTTATCATTTATAGGCTTGGTGGACATTTATTTTGAATTCATAAAGTCCTAAATTAACCCACCCATGTGTAGTTATAGATAGTTATCTGGCCTGGGTAGACCCCACCTGACCTTTGCCACCAAGATTCTAGTACACAGAGGGGGCAACTGGACTAGTGCCCACCCTCCACTGTCCACATCCCCCATCACGGAGAAGTCTATTCTAAAAAAGAAATTTCTGTCTTAGTATTGACAATCTAACACACTGATATGAGATCCTGGTTCAGTTTCTTCCTGATCACATCAGTTATTAAAGGACCCCAAAGCACAAATCAGGACTCAGTGATCTCTCTTGAGAAATCATAATGATTAAAAGTGATCATAATATACACAGGGTACCAGATCCTCTCCCAAAAACTTCTTGCAAAATTCTTCCAGAGGGAGAAAGCACCAACCTGCTGCTTTATAGTGAAAAATAAAACAAGCTCATTTATAGCAGCAAAAGATACTTTATTTTAAAGAATCATAACTGATCCTAATGGGCAAAAGCAGAAAAAATGTGAGAGTCATGAAAAGTAGCGGGAAAATATAATGACTATCTTTATACCAGTCATTTGAAATACGGAATGAAGGTCACCCAAAGGCCACCCTCCTAGTGATGATTTACATGGTGTGCTAAACAACAAAACAACCGTGAAGAAAAACACTAACAAAAATAGTGCTTCCTCAGTTGCCAGCCTGGTAGTGGAGTGTGAAGCAGTGTGATCCCCAGAGAAAGAGGAAGAATGAGAGGTACTGTGGAGAGGTTTAGGGAGGATAACTAGGTTAAAGGAGCGCCACCTTGATCCTGGAGGTATTGAAAAGATCAAGAAAACAAGGGAGATCTTGGCACACTGAGGTCCGAAATAAAGCAATAAACAACTATGTAGCAAATAAAATGCTGTCAGAAAGTGTATGTTTCTTACCTTCTCTTCAAACCTATTGAATCATCTGCCCAAAGGCAAAGCATTCATGATACTAAATAACCCAGGCTTAAAATGCCCAGTGTGATTTTTTATTTTATTTTCCATAGAAAAAGCTTTGTATTCTCAGTCTGTGTTTCAATGCGTACGCAGGTGCTTCCGCCATTTTGAGTGACATGGCCAGTCGATGCAATTGAACCAAATCAAATAAGAAGTCTCCTTGGTCAAACAACTTGTTGGATTTGCATTGTACACTTCTCTTAGAACCTTCACAATGGTAGAGAGAGCATAGTCAGCCAGGCAGTCAGCCGTTCAGTCATTCCATCAGGCTATCTCTGAATCTGGAAAAAAGTCTGGCTCCTGTGGAAACCTAATTTAAAGTGGTTACCAGATGACCAGTCTGGAGCTGCTCTGTCCTGAATACAGAGAACCTGAGGGTTGGGTGTCTTGAGTTTGACACAAAACCAGCCATTTTGATTCATCTTGGTGAAAAAAAAAAAGTAGAAGTGAAATTTGTGTGCATTCTTTTGACATAATGGAACATTCCATAAACTGAAAACCCCAGGACCCAATTATAAAGGCCAAATTGCCATTTTACTCACTAAGATAAATAGCTTGGTCTCATCCATCTTGCTCTTTGTAATTTACCTTATCTCATGGATTCCCCACAATAACTCTAGGAGGATAGTATTTGGGCTAGTCAGGAACTGTTGGTTGCAGGTAAAAGAAGCTCAATTCAGCCCAAGAAAATGAGAGGAATGGGGGTTGAAGAAATTATTGTAAGGTTGCAACAAAGTATCTAGGAACCTAGGAAAAGCTGATCAAGCCTCAGTAAAGACAAAACGGAGGTAGCTCTGGGACCTGTCCATCTCTTCTCGCCCCCTCCCTCCCTCTCTCCCTTGAGTCATCTGCGCACCCCTCATCTAAGCAGCCTTCACTTAGAGGGAGGATGAAGTGGTTAACGTAAAGATGCGCAATTTCCAGGAACTACTGCCTGCAAGGGGCAGATTGCCAGAAAAGCATAATGCCCAAATAATTCTCGTACTGCACTATTTTCCCCATTCATCATATAAGGAAACTGGGGCTCAAAAAAGTTAGGAGAGTTTAGTAAACAGCTCTAGGCCTTCTAAGTGCAGGGGTGATGTATTCAGGCATATCTAAATTTAAATCCTATAATTCCCTTGCAGACTATTATTATTCTGGGCAGACTAATTAATCTCTTTGTGCTCCAATTTCCTCATCTTCAAAATGGGCCAGTAATACTCACGTCAAAGGTTTGTTTGTAGGATTAAATTAAATGAGATAATCTATTTAACCTTTCTAATTTAGTGCCTGGAATATAGCAGCAGTGAAAAAATGGTAATAGCTTTTCTCTCAGCCATGAAGCCGTGTTCTAAGCTGCATCACAGTTTACCACTGAATGATATATGGGTTTTGTTGTTGTTCTTACTCCACGTCTATCTGCTGCCTCTCCCCAAGACTGCCAGCTCTTGGGAACCATGTCTCATTTCTCTTGCAACCACCCTGGGCTGGCTGAGCACATTGGCAGTCTCTTCAAATTCTTGTGGAATTAAACTTGCTGCATCAATTCACATGTCACTTCTATTTCTAGCAAATCCCCTAAAAGCCACCCACCATCTTTGTGTCTCTGTCTTTCTCAGGCTCTCTGCTTCTCTAGGGCCATTAACCTGCCTTTTTTTTTTTTTTTTTTTCTTTTCCCTTCTCTCTTTCTTTCATGCAGCTCCACCTGGAGGTCAGTGGCTTGGGTTTGTCGTAAAGACAAATTTGTCACATTAAAACATGCCCACCATTCAAGGAAAGCTGTTCAACTCTAGATGGCTCCACATGAAGAAAAGAAATCTTGACTTCTACTTCTTGGGAATTATAGACAATGTTATGGGATTTCAGGGGGAAGGGAGATAATCTGTACGCCAAATGGAAAAACTGCACAGTGTTTAACGTGGATGACTACTTCAAAAGCAAGTACTAGAATTGTGAGGACATAAAAGTAAGGAGTTGGATAATAGACCCTCTAAAGATGTCCTCACATCAGTCACCTCACAATCTTCCCTTAGATGCAAAGTCTGCATATAAACAAGGTGCTCAAAAATCTCCCTAGGTGCTAGCTGGGAAGAGAGCTGTTCCATAACAGGAAGGGGAAGGGAACTCCTATTGGACAAATACCATCATGTGCCTACATGGAGCTAGAAGCTTTGGATACAGTATTTCATTTCCCCAGCAACCTTGCAAGGTTGGTAATATTATTCCAATTTTACAGATGAGGATTGCAGAGGTCAATAGCCTTAGGCCACACAATTAGTAAGGGGATATGCGGGAACCCAGTAAGGGGGCGGCTGCAGAGAAGATAACAGGTGAGTCTTGCTTCCAAAAACTGATCATTTTTCTTTGTCATCTTCAGGCAAAGCAGCCTAACCACCACTGACTGAGAGAAAAGACTTGCAGCCAAGGGGACTGGCTGAGGGCAGAGGAGAAAAGGAAAGGAGTTGTTTTTAGGACCCAAGCCACTGGAGTGACCACTATTCAAAAGGAAAGATTTTCACTACCAGTTTGGAGTCATTGAAAGACTATTCTGATAAGCGCAAAGTTATTAGCACACGAGCTTTCGGCTCAGACTGAACCAGACTCTACCCTTTATTATATTTCCTTTGGCAAGCTTCTTAACCTTACTAAATCTCAGTTTCTTCCCTTGCTAAAAAGGAGGATAATAATTGTATCTCTCTCATAGAATTATTGTAAAGATTAAATGCGATAGCTTTTAAAGTGTTCCTTGATTAGGAGAGCTCCTCTACATAGTAAGTACTCGAAAAGTTAGCTATCATCAGTAGTGAGTAATTTTAAAGAAATGATGTGATTCATTTACAAATACTAGCACACATTTGCATGTAGACAATAAGGCGATAATACCCTTAAATATAAATTGTTCTTCTAAAAGCCATCCTATTGATCCTAAACACCCCTTGTTTACATTAAATTGCTTAGCAACCTCTCATGTAAGATTGAGTGGAAATATAAAATTTCAATCAAGAAAAGGACAAAATACCATAGGAAAATAAACTACTACCATAATAAAGATTAAACATTAAAAATAAAATTTAAGTATCTTCTCATGATTTTGACTTTCTGTGAATTTACACAGTTCTTCTTACAGACCCATTGGTGAGGTGAGGGCTGGCCATGGTGGCTCAGGGTGTTGGTGGAAGGGTGAGGGACATCTTGGGAAGGGATGGGTACCTCTGCTCCCAGATTCCCATCGTGTCATTTATCCTGAACTTTGTCATTCCTTTCTTTCATACCATGGACCATTTCAACAATGATTTGAGGAGGAAAAAGTGACAATGAAAAACTTACCCTGTAGAGAAGGATAGATACATTTATTTTTACGTTTTCAGAGGCCATGGACTCATGGATTCGGTTGTTCTGTTGCACAGGCAGAGTAATTCATGAGCCTACCACACCCAACCCTAAAATTCCATCAGCTGCTAATTTCCCCTGCCAATAGTAATATTTCTAGATTTCCTACCCTCTACTGTATCACCCAATTTGCCTCCTCTAGTAACCTTCTCCAGAAGAGTTCCTATCATTAGCATTATATTTAAAATCCTTTTCTTTTTTTCAAAAAAGGTATGGAAAAAGAAATTAACAAGTTAGATTTAAGGAATGATTCAAAAGACACCTGAACCTGGGCCTTGATTTCCCAACATGCATTTCTGATGGCTGAGCCCTAGAGCTGCTATAGCCAGAACACCTAAATTGCTTTTTGTTTTAGGTGGAGTTCTTTTCACATTATGTTCTTTATTTTTCTGTCTCTTTCTTATCCTTCTTGTTCTCTTGAGATCAGAAGACCCAATTCAAGTATTACCTCAGGTCTAGTTTCTAGCCTTTTTAGTTTTGGGCTTTGAATAAATAACTTCACCATTCTGAGCATCTAAATTTCCATATGTCAAAAGAGATAGTTGTGCTAGGTAAATGTCAAACACCTTTCCAGCTCAAAACATTCCTGACCCTCTATATATATGAGAGGGACTTCCATTTCTAAGTGGAATGTGGAAGGTCACAGTAGGCTAACATCAACATTGTAGCAATGAGAAAAAAAAAAAGAGTTATGGAAGCAAATAGAATTAAGTTAGATAAAATTCCTAAGTAAGCTTACAATCACTGGCTGTTTGCTTCCCAAAGAGCATTTGCCCATTTTGTAACAGGCTAAATATTGGATTGGGGCCAAACAGAAAGACTCTCCTGGGTGAAAGAGAAAGTAAGGCAGGTTAGTTTAGGGAAAGAGGGAAGGCGGCTGAGACCTGGCAGAGAACATGGCCTTGAGACCCCACCCAGAAAC
>PVKH010021468.1:0-14334 GCA_004027955.1 Chaetophractus vellerosus | reverse complement strand
TAAGTACGGCAGAAAGGGAAGGAAGTTTTGAGAGAGGGTAAAAGTAAACTCTATAGAACTTGGAGACTAAAAGGGTTTAGGGGTTCAGAGAGGAAGAAGTCATGAATGATAACTGGATTTCTGGATTAAATGAATAGAAAGTATGGCTTTGCTTTTCCCCAAGGAAAGGTATATAGGAAGAGGTGCAGGTATGCAGTTTCACTTTAGTTTAGTTTAGTTTCGCTTAGCTTAGTTTAGTTTGAGCTGGGTGATTGATTTGAACTTGTTGTCCCTAGGCTAAACCTATTCCTCACTCTGTGTGTCAGTTTCCTTATCAGGAAAGTATGTGGACTGGATTATGATTTTGAATCCCATGCACTTCCCTAGGATCTTCTCCACCACATTCTCATCTAACTAAACTGCAAGGTTAATTTAATTCATGCAAATTTGAGTTCCATCATTTCTTGCTCAGCAAAGACACTGATCAGAGCCACATTGCTGTGCTCCTCACACGCCTTCCTCTGCTTTCCCCTCCTTTCTTTGGCCCCATTCCAGTTCTTCTGAAAGCTAATTGGGCCCCTTGTTCAAGAGGCTACTTCCCCCAACCCAAATACCCCTTCCTCAGCCATTCCCCACCTCCCCACGGCTCACCCATTCCTGATTTTTTTTATGCTCTGCTTTGCCAGTTTTAAGCCACTGTGTTTCCCGTTGTTGACATCTGGGGCTCGTTCCTGCTTTCCAGCAGCGAGACCTCTGCATTATTTATACCATTGCCACAGGAAAATGAAGGCGAGGCTGGAGCCCAGAGGAGGCACATTCTGGGGAATGTGATGGAAACTCCAAACAGCGACGCTTCCAATTAAACCCACGCAGGCTTACTAAGGCTCTGGAGAACCAAGCATGTGCACTCAGCCCTAGCTCCAGAGTGGAGGAAACATCTCTACGAGGTAAATGATACTGGTGGCATGTTCGATTCCCCTCCAAAAGTCATGTTTGCAAGACTGCATTTCCTAGTCCTTATATTGACAAGCAGGCTCTCCCGTTGCATCTGAGTTATCGGCAATATGGCTGAGGTTAACCATGGGCAGCATGTACAGGTTTATTCCTATAACTACCTGAAAGGGGGGTTTTATGCTGCATTCCCCTTCCCAAAATGAGAAACTTTTCACTTAAATTGGACCATTAATGGGCCAGAGTTCCAGCATGGTCTTAGAAAAGCGACCTTTGCTTACAGATTGGTTTTGGTCCCTTCCAGGGGCTAATTAGGGGTGATTTTCTTTACATTAAACTTAGAAAAATTTACCACTATATCACTGGTTATGAGAATGCCCACAGTGGGACCCTTTGCTATATATTATAAAATGCTGGGAGCAGTTTCCCACCATCCCAGTGTTATATATTGTAATAGCCTTCTTTCCAAAACATTTCAATTACTTTGAAAGATCCCATGTACATTAATGCAAATATATACAGTCTAATATATGGCACTGTTTTGTATTTAGCATCTTTCTGGTAAGTAATAATAATAGTAATTTTAATATCTGCTATTTATTTGAATGCCTGATATATATATGCCAGACACTGTGCTGAGATTTTACAAACATCTTTAATCATTACAAACATCCTGAAAGGTGTATAGCATCCAAATTCTACAGATGAAGTTCAATTTCTACCAAGGTTAAAGGTGATGGTGGTTAAATAATTTGCTTGTAGTCCTCCAGGGAAAAGTGATTTTTTAAAAATCTCAAATCTGACCAGTCTGGCTCCAAAAATATTTTCCAAAACCAAATATTTAA
Organism: Chaetophractus vellerosus; assembly: GCA_004027955.1. NCBI lineage: Eukaryota > Metazoa > Chordata > Mammalia > Cingulata > Chlamyphoridae > Chaetophractus > Chaetophractus vellerosus. The sequence continues at coordinate 12,559 of PVKH010021468.1, read as the reverse complement.
TGACATTGGCTCCACTAATGAAGAGCAAAATTACAGTACTACCAATTAGAGAAATTAAGAGTGCACTATGACAAGATGAACACTACACACTCCCTAGAAGCCTGCCCCAGGTGTGCCCTGTCCCACATGCCCCCTACATCCAACACCTTAAACCAGTAACCCTCCCCTGCCATATTTGCCGAAAGAACATTCCCAATGTTATAGTTTCAACCACATACCTGCAAATCCCCATAGTTCACCTGCTCCTTCCCCCAACCCTCCCCCTAGTTCCATGGACAGTCCAACCCACCCTCCCCAACCTACCCCCCTCACAGACCAGCACCACTCAATCCAATAGCATCACTGCACCACTGTTATGCCCATCCGTTGCACAACTACACCCTTCCAGTTTATCATAGAAACATCCATATGGGCATTGACTCACAAACTTCCTCTTCCTTTCTGTCTCCTATAAACCTATCTTCCAGATTCTAACTCTGTGAGTCTGCTCAATTTGCTTAATTCATATCAGTGAGGTCATGTAATATTTGTCCTTCAGTGCCTGGCTTGCTTCACTGAACATAAGGTCTTCGGGATTCATTTATGTTATCCCGTGTGTTAATACTGCATTCCTTCTTACAGTTGAGTAATATGTGTGTTGTATCAGTGGGTGGAGACTGAGTGGGAAAATGTTGGACTCCCATCCTTGGGAGTCCTGCTATGATCTCAAATAGAGGGGCAGGAAACTCTAGAGAGTATAGGCAGTGCCTAATAAGGAAGGACAGGCCAGTATGTCAAGCCCTCAATGTTGTTGCATGTAACTATGAATCTTGTCCTTCAAAGAGTTAATCTTGGTGGTTACCATGGGTCCTGAGGGGAGGGGGAGGGAAGAATAGAATAGATGGAACATGGGGCATTTTGGGGGCAATGGAATTGTTCTACATGATCTTGCAATGATGGATACAGACCATGTTAAATTTCATCAAAATCTATAAAAGTGTATGGTCCAAAATGAAAACCATAATGTAAATCATTGACCATGGTTAGGAGCAATGTTTCAATATTTGTACATCAATTGTAACAAATATACCATCCACATGTAATATATTATTAATAGGGGAAAGAGGAAAAGGGAGAGGAAGTTGGGTATATTCTGTACATGACTTTTCAGTAACCTAAAGCTTCTTTGAAGACAAAATGAAAAAAATAAGACACTGAGGGAATAAACAGGAGAAAACATAACTGTACATACAAGACAACAGAGCTTACAAAGATGAAAGACATAACGGCAAATTTTTAAATTTTATATATTTTTTATTATTTCAAATTTTTTTAAAAATTGTATTTTATTCATTATTTTAAAAACTATCATTATTATATCATTTTCCAATTAATTGTATTCAGTTATTTTGTTGGCTTCAATTTTGAAGAAGTTTTGGATCATAGAGGGGTTACAACTGTGGCAGGGGAGGTTCATTGGGGTGAGGTATCAGAGATGGGGGATACGTGGGAGAAGGTTCATCTGGAGTATACCTATAAGGCATATGAATATGTTCAAGTGTTCATGGGGCATCATTACAGTGGGTGGAGATTCACACAACAACTGAAGGAATATCAAATTCCCATCCTAGGGAGCTCTGCAACATTCTTTAATGGGACAGCAAGAATCCCCTGAGTACAGGGGCAATGACTACTGAAGGAGGAAGGACATTTGACAGGCCCTCGATAATGATGGATGTACTTATGAACCTTTATTTTGAAATTGAAACTTAGCCTAGTATTATAGAGCACCTAAGAGTTACCTTCCAAGATCTTCCTTGTTGCTCAAATGTGGCCTCTCTCTAAGCCAAACTCAGCATATAAAAAAATTACCTCCACCCCAGCATGGGACATGACTCCCTGGGATGAGCTTCCCTGGCACTGAGGGATTACTACCAAGCACCAACTAGCAATGCAACTGGAAAAAGACCTTGACCAAAAGGGGGAAAGATTAAAGACAAATGAGTTTATATGGCTAAAAGACTTCAAAGTGAGTCATGAGGTCATTCCAGAGGTTATGCTTATGCATGTCTCAGCAGGATCTCATTGACTGCCAAAGTAAATATTGCCTCAAAAAGCAGGAATCCTTAGGGCTCTGGAGTCAGCCAGACACTATAGGCAGGGCAGACAGCTCGGGAATTTGGTGCCCTGGCAGTGGGCCCTACTTTGGAATTTATGCTCCCCAGTGTGACAGAGTTGGAAGCAGTTGTGGTTTCCCTACATATGGCTCTTCTGACCCTCTATTTCAACCTATAATTAGCACAGGATTTGATAGAAGCATGTCAAAGAGACTTAAATCTTTGGGCTGTCCAAGGGCCAGTAAGGCCCTGAATCTCAACAGAGTTACAACACCTACTCTCCAGTTCATTGGACTCAGCCAGGACAACTAACAAGGAGATTATGATGGACAATGACCATCCCAAGGGACAAAGAGAGCCTACAACTGCAAGCAAAATAGTCCCATCCATCTGCCCCATGGGATCTAAGGCTCTCTCAATTAGAGACAGTGTGGGCATCACTATTTCAAAATCCTCAGGATTGGGGAATGAACGATGGACTAGAGTAGACTTATTGTTATTCTACTATAGACTTATTGTGATTCTAGCAATGGAAGAACTGTTTTCATTGATGTGGAGACAGTGGCCACTGGAGGTTCTGAGGGGAGGGAGAGGGAAAAAAAGGAGCAATATGGGGGTATATTGGGGACTTTGGAATTGTTCTGAATGACATTGCAGTGACAGAGACAGACCATTATATATCTTGTCATAACTTACATAATTGTGCAGGAGAGAGTGTAAACTACAATGTAAACTATAATCCATGCTTAGTGGCAATGCTACAAAATGGGTTCATCAATTGTAACAAATGTACCACACTAATGAAGGATGTTGTTAATGTGGGAAAATGTGTGAGGGGTAGGGAGCAAGGCATATGGGAATCCCCCATATTTTCTATGTAATATTTATGTAATCTAAGAATATTTTTTAAAAATTAAAAAGCATATTAAAAAAAGAATGAACTGTAGGTTTCACCCCCAATACCTTGCTTTAATTGTTTGCTACTGTCTCTGGCTTACATCCTTCCATGAGCAGTAAGCTGAATACCCTGAGAGGGAGTTCCTGGAAGGTTCCTCTGGAATAAGACTATTCCCTTTCTCCAATTTTACACATTGATGGGAGAAAAGCAGTAGCATGCCTGCCACCTTTGGACACAGTCCCTGTGTCCTATATGCCTGGATGAGGCCCCTGCCTTCTGTCTCCCTCAAATGCAAGTAGCAAAGCTCTCAAAATAGAAGCATCAATTACTCACTTTGTGTGCCAGTCCTGATCGGGGCAGGTAGGATATTGGGAGCCCTGTCTTCACCAGAAGGTGGGGTCTAGTCTAGACTTTGTGACCTAAGACAGGTTTCCAGGTGTTCTGGGTAAACCCTAGGTGCCTGCATATTGACCCACTCACCATGCCTACCCAGTCCACTTAAGGAGGCCTCTCTAAGTTTTGCTGATTTGCATTTCAATCTTGGAGGATTGTTGGTTGCTTTAGTCCATGAGGTTGGGAGGGTGCATTGTTTTTGGCAAACCCCACTTTCTGGGTCTAGAACTTTGAGCCCTATTTCCCATGCCCTTGGCCACAAGTTTACACCACGGGCATCCCTGCTGCTTTGCACCACTCAGTAGAGCAGACTCCTTGGACATATGTACTAGGCAGATGACACGCAGGTCCCCTGTATGTCGTTGAAGCCTCTGTTTTTTCATTTTGTTTTGTTTTATTTTAGGAGGTACTGGGGATTGAACCCAGGACCTCATACATGGGAAGCTGGCACTTAACCACTTGAGCTATATTTGCTTCCCAAAGCCTCTGTTTTGACTTATGGTCCTTCCTTGCAGAGAACGGCTTATTGCCCAGTTAGTCCATCTAGTCCTGTCTCCACACATTTCTTGCCTTCCTCCTCACTCCCAGTAGTTCATGAGGGCTGAAGGGAAACATTGATCCAACTAACCTCCTATTTTCCCCACCATCCACCCCCTCTTCCTACTTCACCCCACCGGAAAAAAAAAAGGGAATTTGCCCACACTTCTTTGACAAATCTGGCTGGCCCTCCCTGTGACATATATGGAAGACCCTAGATTTCCAGCCCCTGTGGTACATGTAGAGTACACTGAAGATGCTAGCAAAGGAGAAAGAGGAGAAACGCCCTTTGCATTTCAACATATTTCTCTAAGAAATTTTAACAATTCGCTTAAGTGTGGATTACTCATGTCTGTAAAGATGCAGACAAAATATGGAATCTGGCATGTTAGAGAAACATTCACTTTTTATTCTGCTAGCATGGGAATAATTTTAAATAAAAGAACAAGAAATTAATTTTAGAATTTTTTCATCCATTCCTCCATAGACATTCTGTCCCCACACCCTCACTATGGAAGCAGGTTCTTTTGATTTGCTTTTTATATCCTCAAATACATGAAGAGGGAAATTCTACATTTAGTACCTTAGCATGAGTCAATGAAAATAAGCGAAAATAATACCTGTTCTTCGGCCACTCCTGAGGCATAAAGTGGACATAAAAGTAATTGTGTGTCTAGAGTGCCTGGAGGTCCTTGGAGACAAGGGTTTAGGAAGGGACAGCCATCCCTTTTTGCCCTTGCCTTTTGTGTTTCTTTTTAAAGCAACTGACTAACTAAAAACATATGCCACAGGGACAGACTAAGACCAGGAAAATCATTTAAGTAGCTAAAAAGTCTATTCCATTGGGCCCCAGAGAAAGACAAAACCAAAATACGCCAGCCCTGTTCCCTGGCAGAAGGCAGCCGAGTTGTGTGAGTCGTAAACAGAAATCAATCAGCTCTTGAAAGAGCACTGAAATCCCTTTACCAACATGCACTCCCATAGTGAGAGTAAAGAGGACGGAAATCGATACCGGTTCCTAGTTCTCAAACCCCAATTCTCTGCAGCGGCACAGGGGCCAGGCCAGCTGCAACACAGGCAGCTCTGAAGAAGCTGTCGTCACCTTCCCAAGAGCTTGCTAGAGCCAGAGAGCGTCCATCTATTCCCCAAGCTAGGCCAGGACTGCCCTTTAAACCACTGGTCTTGCCCGGTTGGGAGTTCTGCAAAGAAAATCAATTCTATGCCTCCTGCTGGTTGATTGTAGAAACTGCCTGCATCTTTGGGCTTCTCAAATTGGGAGCTTTCTCTCTGGCTGGATCTTTCTAACTTCCAAGCAGATCTCTTTCAACGCCTGTTTATTCTGTTCTGGTAAGATGTCTTCCTTGGCTTGACTTCCATGCCCCTATACTGGTCAATGTTATTTCAGGCTCCCAGTTGCATTTCAAAGCCATGTGATTGGGCTTTGAGTTTTATTTTAAATTTTCTGTATTTAGGTTAATGTTGAAATGCTTAGATACTAAGTATACAGTTCAAAGAATTTTGACAACTAAGTCTTTAATCAAGATGTAGAACGTTTCCACCACCCTAGAAAAATTCCCTCCTGGCCCCTTCTATCCAATCCTTTATCCTAGAGACAAGGACTGTTCTGATTTCTATCACTATAGATTATTTTTACCTGATCTTGAACTTCATGGTAATAGAAGCATAGCGTATTTATTCTTCAATGCCTACCTTTTGTCACGCAACATAATGTTTCTGAGATTCATCCATGTTGTGAGTATATCAGTAGTTCATGTTTTAAAAAATTGTATTGCTGAATAGTATCCTTATATATGAATATATCAAAACTTGCTAAGTGTCTGGGCTTTTGGATCCAACTGCTCCTCTATAGCATATTCCCTGACCCCCTAACAAACAGGAGAGATGGAAAATTTGGATTAAGGAAATGGGAATGGGGCCACAAGAAGGTCAGTGTGATTATCTGATCAGTCTCTGCCACTAGTGAAATGAGATGATTCCTTTCCTTTGCCCCAGGCAGTACCTCCAAGCCTAGAAAACTTGCCAAATCTCCAATTTCATAATGGCAGAAAGACTTAAGAGATGACAATCAGACCCACTAAAACCTCTTTGGAAAGACTATTTTTCAACCTTAGTAGAACAAAAACCAAGGGAAGCTCTTACTCATCCTTCAAGTCCAGTTCAAAGGACATCTCTAGTCTCTAGCTGTCCCATAACCCCACAGAAAAAGGTTTCAACCCCTCATTTGTGATCCTACAACACCTCACATGAGACTTTTTTATATCACTTAACCACTTTGTACTACAATAGTTTCTTTGCAGACCCGATTCCATTTTCTGCCAAAGTAAACTATGGATTCCTCAATGAAAAGGACAATGTAAAATTTTTTAAAAAATTTGTTCAAATCGATGTCCCTAGCATCTGGCACAGTAATTACATATGTATGGTATAAATGAATGGATAAATGGATGCCTGCTTAATTGGGTGAAAAACTGGCTGGATGAATGGATGAAAGAACATATGAATATTTCCTATAAAACTAAATGACTTGTTTGGTCTTTAGCAATCCCCAGCAGTACCAGGGTTCAACTTTCTCTCATTGCCCCACAGTCTCATAGGTCCTGGAAGTTCAAATTATTCCACCCACCAATGGACAAATGCCTGAGCACCATCGAGAAGAGGTAGAATCCCCCAGCCACCAGAATGTGGCTTCCCAATGTCTCAAAAACATTTTCATAAGAGCTAGAGGATCAGGCAAAGAGTCACAGTTAATCTCCACCCATGTAGCCTAAATGTCAGTCTTGGCACAGTAGAAATCTTCCCGGTACAGGATAGTCCTGAGTGTGGAGTGAGTGGCAATGCTTCTGCAGCCAGCAGGAGGCTGGTTAAATATAGCCTTGTAGGTAACTGAAAGGTGATGTTAAACCCACTAGAGAGCTTTGTAACACTGTGAAAAGCATTTAGTGCTCAGCTGTTTCTCACCCACCTCTCAGATGGTCCCAGCAGGAAACAAGTCTGTGGCTGTCATGTTTATAGCTAATTAATGTTTATTTATATTTTTAAACAAGCCTTTCACCTGCCATGCTTTAAGATAAATGCTCTGCTCTTCAATTAGAGGGTGTCAGAGCAGAGAGGACTCCTGTTTTGTTGTGGGTTGAGTGTGCATGTTTAACAGTGTGTCAGGTAGGGAACTCTTGCCCTGTAAGTCTCCTTTTCCTCCTGGGGGCTAAGGCTTCCTACTCAGAGAGACACCCTTTTTCTACACCTTTTCTGCAAGATTGATGCCTGCTATGCAGGCTATGAACTTGCTTCCAGAGGGTAGGCGACAGGGATTGCAGTGCCTTCTTGGATAGGGCGGGGCAGAATGAGAACATTCTAATTTTAACCAGTGTAGATCCAGGACCCTGAAGGGCAAAGCATGTGCTTTGGTCTCTCAGAAAGTAAGTGAAGAAAGAATGTGGGATTGCAGGGTAGAAAAACAGATCTGTAATGAAGCCTAACTATGGCATATACTTCTCAGGAACCTCAGGGAAATCACTTTACCTCTTAATTTCTTTTAAGTTTAAAGAAGATTCCATATCAAGAAGTTTTTTTTTTTTCTTCAAAAATATTCATTGGATAATTATATGTGGTACTGTTTTGGTCACAGGGTCAATATTCAAAAAGTAGGTAAGCGTAGAGATGATTGTTTGAGTTGGCCACCCTGTGGGCTTCTCTACTCTAAGTTCTTCAGGTTAGGTAAGGACTCTAATTTTGGACATATATCCCTCCACAATTTTTGGAGACAATTTGCTGTGTTGACAATTTGCAGTCAATAAATGAATGCTTTCTTCAAATACTTGGCTACCATTTCCCTCTTTTTTATCTTGAGCATAGGTAAACCTCTGGTTTCTCCCGACACAGTTACCAGAGGTCTGAGGGAAAAGCCTATATAGGAAAGAGCATATACCAGTGCTTGAATCATCTTAGGAATTCAGTATTAGTTTAACATGAATATGAACACCTACAAGATTTTTTCCAAATACTATTTAATAGGTATATCCATTTTTTTCTTGTCCAATAGCTTAAAAAAAAAAAAAACACAGAACAATAAAGACCCTTGAAATGGGAGGAACTTGCCCAGTTTTTAACCCATGTGTATTGAATCAATGGTTTGCCTCCATAGCTTGACAGAGAAGTCGTGGGTCTATGTCGGATGTACTTGTCTGCCTCCTAGAGGGTGGAAGCAACCAGCCAAGAGTGTGGAGGTAGAAGGAAGTGACTCACCGTGGGACTCCGGCCCATGCTGCTCAGATAGTAGAGGAGCCCTTTGGCATGGTAAATCGTTGGCTGGAGGTGAGCACTGGGAAAGAGCCATTGTCTGTTCAAATCCTCCCCTTTCAGTGAGCATCTGTGACTGGAGAAGCAAACAAAGTAGAAGGAAATAAATACATACATAGAAGAAAATAACTTGAAAAAATAAAGCTCCACAAGACAAACAATTAAACTAATGAATCCAACTTCCTTCTGACTTCTGCCCAGTTGGCATCAGTTGCAGATGTCCGGAAGGCTAAAGTTGCATTAAGTTCCCCAAGAGTGCGATTATTCATAGCTCCCAGAAGAACTCAAAACCATATATAACTTGCTGTTGGGGTATCAGAGTTTTAGGATGAAGTTTGGAAGTGGAGTTCCTGCTATATCAACCATGGAGAACAAATTCAGTAAATATTTCTAGGCTCTGGGCCCTTCCATATACAGATAATTAAGTTGAGCTCAATCTATTATGCTGGGTGTATTACACATATTTCCAGACAGCCCAGTAACTCTGCAAGGTGGATACTATGGCACTCCAGTGAAGAGACTGAGGCGTAGAAATGATTAAGTATGGTCCAAAGTCATACAGCTAAGAGCTAGGGTTTGCACCCAGGTCTACTTCCCTCTGACTCTTAAGCTTTTTCCCCTATCACACTGCTTCTCTCCCTATCCATATAGATGACACAGAAAGCTTGACATTTACCCAGAGCCAGAGTATTTTCCAAATAACCATCATAGTATACTACAGCTAGAAATCATATATCCCCTCATTTTTAAAATGGGGATGTTCACATTAGAAAATATCAACTTACTATACAAAGGCTGGTTAGTATAGTAACTTGCAGTTGGTTATTGAAAGCACTGACCACAATACAAAGGGAGGAAACAGATGCTGAGCTGTCAGGTAAGGTCACCTTAAAGGTCCATGACCTCCAGAGATTACCAAGTGCAGCCCATGCTCAGGGACAGCTTCCAGCAGTCCTGCTAAGATGTTATTTACACAATAGAGTTCCCAAGCAAGGTGCCACAGATTGGGAGAAGCAGTCCAGCATCTCCATTGCCTAACTGTCCCCACGTGTTCATCTATACTCTAACACAATTGAATTGCTCATGGTTCCTTCTGAGCAATTGTGATTGCTTTCCCTTTGCCGATACTCTTCCAATCTCCAACCCTTCCCACCTATCAACCTTCAGGGAATCAGCCCTGATTCCTGAGATCATTACATCCCCCTTCTATTTGTTCCAATGGCATCTTGTCATCCCCTAAATCAGAGCTCTTATAAAATGGTTTTGAATGGTTCCTTGACTTCTCTTGTCTTCCTCACTAGTCTGTGAGCTTCCTGGTGACAGTGTCAATCTCTTGGTTACTATCAAAACCCCAATACAGTAACTGTATCAAAACTGTTATTCAATGAATAGTTTGGAATGAATAAACACACAATTAAATGTGGACTCTGAGAGGTTTTAAAAACAGCACAGAGGGAAGTGGATGTGGCTCCTGTCTACCATATAGGAGATCCAGGGTTCGATTCCCGGGGCCTCCTGGTGAAAAGCAGCCTGGCCCGTGCAGCGAGCTGGCCCACATGGAGTGCTGGCCTGTGCAGAAGTTCTGGCCCGCATGGAGAGCTGGCGCAGCAAGATGACGCAACAAAAAGAGACACAGAGAAGAGACAATAGGAGACACAGCAGACCAGGGAGCTGAGGTGACACAAGAGATTGAGCTCCTCTCACCCACTCTGGAGGGTCCCGGGATTGGTCCCCAGTGCCTCCTAAAGAAAAGACAAGCAATGTAGAAGAATACACAGAGAGCAGACAGTGAGTGCAGAGCTATAGGGGGAGGGGAGTTAAATAAAGAAATCTTTTTTTAAAAACAGCACAGAATGGAAGAAAATATTTGGAAAATGTATCTGATAAGGGTTTAATATACAGAATGTATTTTTAAAACACCTCAAGAACGAAAAGACAGGGAAAAAGACTTGAATAGATATTTCTATAAATAGGATACCCAAAAGGCAAATAAAAACATGAAAAGATGCTCAAGGTCACTAGCCATCAGGGAAATGCAAATCAAAACCACAGTGAGATACCACCTCATACCTTAGAGAATGGCTATTATTAAAAAAATAATAATAAATGAAAATAATAATAATAATAATAAATGAAAAACACCAAGTGTTGGAGAGGACTTAGAGAAATAGGAAAGTTGTACACTATTGGTAGAAATGTAAAATGGTGTAGCCACTGTGTAAAACAGGTTGGCAGTTCCACAGAAAGTTTAGTACAGAATTACCTTATAACCCAGCAATCCCACTTCTTGGTATATACCCCAAAGAATTGAAAGCAGGGATTCGAAGGGACATTTGCATACTGATGTTCATAGCGGCATTATTCACAATTGTCAAATGGTGAGGGTAACCCAAGTGTTCACCAACAGATCAATGGATAAACAAAATGCTCTATACACATACAATGGAATATTATTTGGCCATAAAAAGGAATGAAGTTTTGGTGTCTGCTACAACATGGATGGACCTGAAGACGTTATGCTGGTGAAATAAGACAGACACTAAAGGACAGATCCTGTACCGTATGACCTCACCACTGGGAAGTCACGGACTTATGCTCCGTACTTATCGCCCAGGCCTCGCCTACCTCTACCCCCCACTCCCTGCTTCCTCTCCTAGTGTGCCACAATATTTCAGTCTGCTTCACTTCCACAACCTGGGGGACATGGTAAGTCCAGTGAAAAGCCCTGACCAAACCTTAAACCTGGAAACTGTGAACAAGCCGTCCCTGATGCTAATCAAAGTGGGAATTCTCAGTGGTGGAGCCTCTCCCTGCAGGGTGGATAAAAACCACTCTCAAACAGCACAGGTGTGTCTCTATTCTTTTCCACCGTGAAGTGGGGTGTGTGGGGCCACCATCCACCAACCTGACCCAAGCAGTTTTGGTCACCCTGGGAGACCAGCCACCATGGGATCTCTCCCCCATTCTTTTGGACCCATTGTGCTGTGTGAGTAAAAAAACGGTCATTTGCCAAAAGTTTCGGTTGTGCTCTGAGCCTGTGTTCCGAGGACGTACCGTGTAGCAACCTGCTCCACGCTCACTCATGTGAAATAAGCAAAATGTGCAAATTCATAAAGCCAGAAATTAGATACAGTTTATCAGAGGCCGAGTGCGGGAGGGGAAGGGGGTATTAAGGTTGAATTGGTACAGAAGTTTTGTTTGGGGTAATAGAAGAGTTTTGGCAATGGACGATGATGATAGAGACCCAACTTTGTGAATGCAATCACCACTATACTGTATATTTGAAAAGGGATAAAAAGGAAAATTTTAGGTTGTATATGTTACTTTCCAAAAAAAATCCCACAGGAGTGTACAACACCCGGTGAACCCCAATATAAACAGCAGCAGCACAATCATTAATAACATAAAACATTAAAAGTAATAAATAGCACCGTTTTCAATAAATCCTAAAGGTGGGAGGAAAAGGTTCAGCCTCTTCCTTTCAGCACTTTCTCATCTTCATGTTTCTGAAATTATCCTTAAATATTAGCTCCCTGCTGCTTGTCAGTCGCCTCATGCAGCTTGCTAGAAACCGAAAATCCTTAGTTTAATCATTTATCCTGATTTCACCATTAAAATATTTTGACGTGAGAAATAGTAGGTTTTGTGCATCTCCCTTTCTGACTTTTTAAATTCTCTTCTTGCCTTTTTCCTCCTTTCCTCGTTTAAATAGCAGCGACATCTAGAAATGGGTTGATCTGTTCTGCCTGGCAAAACAAGAATGAAAGTAAAATATGAAGATTTTTAATGCTGATGGCAAAGGAAAGGAGCAGAAGCCCCACACTTGCTCCTGAGCATATCTGCTGTGTTTAAACATATTTCTTTTCTCAAATCAACATACTTGCAGACACAATATCCCAGAGAGACAGTGTTCTATTTAACTACTCCATGATTTTCCTTGTCTTGACCCAAATTCTCATCAATACTGGGGATTATTTTTACTTTGTAAGAGGGAAAGTGATGAAATCAGTTGAGATCCCACAAAAGCATTTCTGTTTGTGCAAAGCAAAATGCTAGCATTATAAGTGTCCAGGAGCCATAATTCTGGGTCAACTCTCTACCTCTTCTTCCCATGTGCTCCAGGGAAGCCAAGTTCAAGAACAATATCTACATAGAAATGGCTCATAGGTTACCATATAATAGAAATATCACTGAAAATTACATTTTCTGAAAATAGGAAAAAGTGAAGTTTTGTGCTGCAACTAGAACAATCCTGAGTTTTGAATAAGAAGACCTAGTTCCAGCTCTCAGGTCTGTCACCAGCTGTGGGATTCAGGAC
>PVKH010021467.1:0-14325 GCA_004027955.1 Chaetophractus vellerosus | reverse complement strand
CCTTTTTGCCCGCCCGCGTTGGCTTGCCTTCTCAAGGCGGTCCGCCCGTTTGAGGAGGCCAGGGGACCAAACCCGGGGCCTCCCACGTGGTAAACCGGTGCCCCACCAACTGGGCTATACAGCCGGCCCCTCCCTTAATTCTTAAATGCTGATTCCTTGAAGATGAGGATAATAAAAATATTGCAGTTTTTCAATGCAATTTTCAATGAAAATAGGGCTATTTTTTCTTCTTGGAGTTGATTCTTATGTGTTTTTTCAATCCAGGAATTTATTAGTCATAATCAGAGTTATTTCTATGTCTAATGCCCATATCCTTCACCAGTAGTTTGGCTGACCATAGAATTTTAAATTCAAACTAATTTTTCTTCTGTTCTTTATCTTTTAGTATCCAACACTGTTGATGAAAAGTCTGGTGTCATTCTTATTCTCATTCTTTTGTAAACCTCTTCTTTTAGATTTTTTTCCTTGATTCTTGATGTTCTGTTATTTGCCAATGATAGTCACCCAATATACTGAGTTTTTTGTTTCAATTTTCTGTTTCAAAATTTCATTTGGCCGGTTTTCACAACTTGTTCTTGTTCTGCAATTGCCATTTCCTCTGTTTAAGGATGTTAAATATTTTTACTTTTAGGTTCTTCCCCTTTTTTCTGAATCTCTGTCTTTAAGATATACATTATTTCATTTGTTGAGTTTATTTTTCATGATGTTTGTATTCCTCAAGTGCTTGGTGATAATTTATTGAGAACTCATCTCCTTTTGGAGGTTTCCCTCATACTGATACTAGTTTTAAGAGTTCTGGGGAAGAGAGGAAGTAGAGGATAAATCTCCAGGTTGTTCAGCCCCAGTCTCTTAAGTTAAGAAGCTTAATTCACTTTGCCATATACTGGTAGAAATTCTGGACAGTTCCTTCAGAGGTGTTTGAGCTGAGCCCAAGGCTCCCTTAGGTAGCACTGCTCTGCATTTTCTCTATGTGACAAAAATTTCAGGAACTGTCATTTCTTGGTTGTCATTGTATCTGCTAAGGCTGTAGACTTGGGAGCTAACAGAGAAATTTTGAAATATTTTCATCTTCAGAGAAAGCAAACTAATTTTTTTGGAAAAATGAGTCTCATATGATTGTAACTTATTGATGCATGGGGAATACCTACTAGAAAAATCAGGGTCTTAGTTCAGTTAATGAATATGTGTGACAATGCCCAGGAACAGAAAATATAACCCAAGATACCTCCCCTAAAATAGTGGTTGCAATTTTTTTTTTTTTAGAAAATGGGATAGAATTAGAGTGATAATGCAAAATTGACTTGTTACAGCCAAGATAATCTCCCCCTCCTTATGAAAATATCTGTCAAGAATTATTATATTCTGTTAACAGAGAAGTCAGAGATGAGTACCATCTCTGTCAACCAGGGTGACAGGCAGAAATACACAACAACATAACTGTACTGGTCTTTGACATTGATGACAATTCATTGGCCTTTATCCAAACCCCATTCACGTTATTAGTCCACAATAAAAGCACTCATACCCTGCACCATCAGTGCCAAAAATAGAGGCTACCTAGGGATAGACACTCAATTCGTCTTCTCACTGCTGCCCTAGGACATTTACCTCAACTCTCTTTTGGTATCCATCAGCATAGACAATGGAAACCTGTTTGCTTTGAGGTCCCTGGGTTTTGAGGCCCTTGAAGAGTTAAATATTATAATAGTTTGGGGCTCCCTGGGTTTCTTACAGGTGGTGGTTTTGGATTTCACACACAACTTGCTGGATGAAAAAGAAAATCCACCACAAAGCAATTCTGCATTTTGCACTGAGATGATGCCAGGTCTACTGTGACAGGCTACCTGGAACAAGGTGGTAGCCTTGATGGCATCTTGGGCTAGAATTCACGACTATTTTACCGTGACTCAAAGCCTCATAGTCCTGTGGGACCACAACCAACCTGAAAGTATGATGTATGTGAAGCACATCTAAGTGACAGAGGCACATCTAGACACAATCTGGCATTGTTATAAAGGAAAACTCTGTCTGCTATGGTCATCCTACACATTGTTTAGGACCTCTCACAGACTTACTTTCCATTTCTTGAACCATCCATAGAAGCATACTCAAGCTGACAGGTTGAGTCAGCTTTTTGATTATTGACTTGGCTCAATCTTCTTCAATTCTCTGTGCTCATGTTCAATGCTGCCAAGTTGTGGAGGATGACTAGAGAACATTTTGTGGACTAATGTTCATAAGAAGGCCCCTTTCTGAGCATCTTGGGGGATATCAGCATCACTATGACTTAATTTCAGAGCCAGTGTGAGAGTTTTCTGACTGGAATATCATGTACAAGGGTTAAAATTTCTGATATTGGATTTGTGGGAAATGGCGGAGGAGGGAGCTCCAAGACTCACTCTTCCCACCAAAACAACTGTTAAATGGGCAGAAACTGTCTGTATTAGTCAGCCAAAGTGGTGCTGATGCAAATTACCAGAAATCTGTTGGTCTTTATAAAGGGTATTTATTTGGGGTAGAAGCTTACAGTTACCAGACCATAAATCATAAGTTTCTTCTTTCACCAAAGTCTGTTGCCACGTGTTGGAGCATAATGACTGCCGACGTTTGCCAGGGTTCAGGCTTCTTGGGTTCTTCTCTTCCCAGGGCTTGCCTCTCTCTGGGCTCAGGCTTGCTCTGTGCCACAAGGCCAGCTTTAGACTATCAGGCAAATGGCTTGCTTCTCTTCCCAGGGCCTTCTCTCTTTCCTCAAGACCAAGCTCCTCCGTATGCTACTTCCCAGGGCCCCAGTTCAAGACTCTGCATCACAACTCCAACTCAAAACTGCTCCAACACTGTCTTTTGTTATGTCTTTTATCTTTGAGACCCCACCCACCAAAAAGTGGGGCTCAATGCCCTACTGACGTGACCCAGTCAATGCCCTAACCATAACTTAATCATGCCAAGATTAACAGACCAGTTTACAAGCATAATCCAATATCTATTTTTGGAATTCATAACTTCATCAAACTGCCAAACTGCTACACTGTCTGAAACAACTATTTTGAAACTCTGGATGCCAGAACATTGTCCAGCATCCAGGGAAGAGCAGGAGGAAGAGGCTGATAAATTATAGTAAAGAACAGTAAATTGGGTGGCTACCAGCACCTATCCATCACTCTTGTGGCAGGCTGCCATGGAGTCCAGTCCCTGGTGATAGAAAGGGACATAAAAATCCTCTTCCCCAAGACCTGGGCTGAGCATGGCTGATTACTGATCACAGATTTTGATTAGTGATTTTGGATCACTGGGGACCTAGCTCTGAGAGAGGCCACTGTTTCAACCTGCCACAGACAAAGGCAGCAGTGGCCATTGTTCTAACTTACTGTGGCCAGGGTAGAGGAGATTTAAATATGCTATACTTCCTCATGGATGTAGGGAACAGTTTGCTGATGGGGTGCATCTGCTGGGCAGGCCAAGAAAGCTCAGCTTTGGGGAGCTGAAGTAGAAGCTCCTGGTGCCCTTCCTCATGCCCTCCCCAGGGCATTTTGGAGCTGATCTGTCCCTGATTCATGGGTCCCTGGACCTATTTCAGCTGGGAAAGACTGACTTGGGAAGGTCCTCTCAAATGTGACCTTCTTCCCAGAACCTTCCCTCCAAGCAAAAGCAGCTTGAGACAAAAGGAGTATAATAAACCACAGAGGCAGACAGTCTGGGGCAAAGGCTTTCCAGCTTCAAACACCTAGGAGTGGGAGGTCTGCCTCCTGGGAAATGGAGGGGACAACCAAACTCTTGTAAATAGGGGAATTCTGAAACAACTAATAACAAAAGTCCAAGACTAGACACAGATCCAGAAAGACAGGGAAAACTCTGCACACTGCATTTGCCTTGGGAAGACCACCTGATAGGAGGGCTGAGGGTCAAGAAAATCTTTGCCTTATCACCAGCTGGTTACAAAATCAAGAACCAGACAGCTCAGGGAATAAATCCCAGAGTTAACATTTTATAAGATTAAAATGTACAGTGTGCAACAAGAGTACAGACAAAGAAGCAGGAAATGGCCCATCCAAAGAAAGAGTATAAAAATCCAGAAAACTTCAATGAAGAAGACCAGAATTTGTACATACTGAACAAAGCTTTCAAAAAATGATCTTAACAATGCTCAAGGAAGTGAAGGAAAACACAGAGAAAGAACTAAAGGCTATCATGTAAACAATGAATGAGCAATATGAGACCCTTAGTAAAGAGATAGAAATTTTAAAAAGGAACTGAACAGAACTATTGCAGTTGAAGACCACAATAACTGAAATTAAAAATGCCAGGAGTGTTTCAAGAGCAGATTGGAGCTGGCAGAAGAAAGAATCAGTAAACTTGAAGACAGGATACTTGAAATAAGTCAGGCTGAAGAGCATAAAGAAAAAAGAAATATTAAAAGTGAAAATAGCCTAAGACAGCTATGGAACACTATCAAGAGCACCAAAATACACATTATTGGAGTCCCGGATGAAGAAGAAAGAGAGAAAGGGACGGAAGAAATAGTCAAAGAAATAATGACAGAGAATTCTCCAAACTTAGCAAAAGATGTGACAATGCACATCTAAGAAGCTCAGAGAACACCTAACAGGATAAACATGAAGAAAAATGTACCCAGTCATATATTGGTTACACTATTGAATGCAAAGGACAAGGAGAGAGTTCTGAAAGCTGCAAGAGAAAAGCAATGTGTTACATATAAAGGAGTCCCAATTAGATTATGTGCCAATTTCTCATCAGAAACCATGGAGGCAAGAAGGCAGTTGGTTGAAATACTTAAAGTGATGAAAGAAAACAAATGCCAACCAGGAATTTTATATTCAGCAAGGCTTTTTAAAAATGAGGTTGAAATTAAGACATCCCCAGATAAACAAAAGCTGAAGAAGTTCACCACTAGATCTGCCCTACAAGCAATGCTAAAGGCACTTCTTTAGACTGAAAGGAAAGGACACTTGTTCAAAGCAGCATAAAGAAATAAAGAACTATGGTAAAGGTAATCATTTGAGTAATTATAAATACCAGTTTTATTGTAGTGTATTATTTGGTATGTGAATCTACTTCTTACTTCCTACAGATGCTAAAATGCAAATTCATAAAAAGTAATGATAAATTTAGGTTTTGGACATACAACGTAAAAAGATATAAGTGGTAACAAGTACAAAAAAAGGTGGGGGGACAGAGAGGTATAGGAAAAGTATATGTACATGCTTTTGAAGTTAAGTATCAACCCAAATATAATTCTCATATATTTAGGATGTTAAATTTTAACCCCATGGTAACTACAAGGAAAATAGATGAAAAATACATGCAGATAGAAAATAGAAGGCACTCAATATGGTAAAACACAAAAAATCAAATGAATATAAAAATAAGCATTAACAGAAGAATTGAGGGACAAAAAGGTATAAAACAGACAAAGGCTAAATAGCAAAATGGCAGAAGAAAGTCCTAAATTATCAGTAGTGATTTTAAATATAAATGGCTTAAACTCTACAGTAAAAAGGCAGAGTGTGACATAATGGATAAAGGGGAAAAAAGCATGATCCAATTACATGCTCTCTGTGAGAGACCAACCTTAAATTCAAAGATAAAGGTAGGTTGAAAGTGAAAGGATGGAAAAAACACAGCATGCAAGTAGTAAACAAAAGAGAACTGAGGTGGCTAAATTAATATTAGATAAGATAGACTTTAAGTAGTCATTATATACTGATAAATGGGGCAATTCAACAAGAAGATGTAACAATTGTAAATATATATGGAAAAAAATATATGAACATATATATATGCAGAACCTGAAAATATATTAAGCCAAATACTGACAGATTTGTAGGGAGTAATTGATAGTTCCACATTAATAGTAGGAGATTTTAATATACCACTTGGAATAATGGATAGAACAGCTAGTCAGAAGATCAATGAAGAAATACAAGACTTGAACAATACTCTTAACCAACTAGCAGAGATATATAGAACACTACACTGAACAAAATCAGAATACACATTCTTCTCAAGTGCACATGGATCATTATCCAGGATAGACCATATGTTAGGACACAAAACAAGTTTCAATAAATTTAAAAAAATATTGAAATCATACAATGTATATTCTCTGACCATAACAGAATGAACATTGAAATCAATAAAAGAGGGAGAGATGGAAAACACAAATATGTGGAAATTAAACAATATTCTCTTAAACAACCAATGGATTAAATAGGAAATCATGAGCTGTGTTGCTTCCAGTCTTTTATGGACCCCCGAAAATTATGTTCTTAAATCGAACCTATTGTGAGCCTTTGATTAGATTATTTTAGTTGACTATTTGATTAGATTGCTCCACTAGAGAATAGCCCAGGGTGGGTCTTAATCCTCTTAATGGAGACCTTCATACATTGAGGAATAAAAACTGCAGACACAGAGAAAAGCCAGAGCAACAGAGTGAAGCCTCCAGAAGTTGAAATCAATGAGCCTGGGAGAGAAAGAACCCATAGTCGGAGCAGCCCAAAGTTGAAACAAGAAGGCCCGGAGAAGCGGGGAGAGATGAGCAGACACTGCCATTTGCCTGATGGCCCACAGTGATCTCAGGGAGGAAGTGAGCCTGGAGGAGGAGGCAAAGACCAGCAGAGCCACCATTGTGCCTTGCCACGTGGCAGGGGTCCAAGATTGCCAGAAGCCTACCTTTGGGGAGAGAATTTTGCCTGATGCTTTGATTTGTATAGCCTTAGAACTGTATGTTTTTAATAAATCCCATTGTAGAAGCCAAATCATTTCTGGTATATTGCTTTGGCAGATTTTAGCAAACTAAAACACAAGTGAAATTAGGAAATATCTTGAGGTGAATGAAAATGAAAATACAACATACCAAAACTATGGGATGCAGTGAAGGCAGTGTAGAGAGGGAAATTTATAGCTTTAAATGTTTACATTAAAAAAGAAGAAAGACTTCAAATCAGAGACCTAATTTCAAAACTGGAAGAACATGAAAAAGAAGAGCAACCTAAACCCAAAGTGAGCAGAAAGAAGGAAATAACAAAGATTAGAGCAGAAATAAATGAAGGAGAAAACAATAACAACAACAACAACAATAGAAAGAATCAAGAAAATTAAATTTGGTTCTTTGAAAATATCAATGAAATTGACAAACTTTTAGCTAGACTGACAAAAAAAGAAAATAGAAATGAGAGAGAGAGTGAGAGAGAGGGAAGGAGGCTACAACGACGAAAATCAGAAATGGAAAGAGGGACACTACTACCAAGCCTGCTGAAATAAAAAGGACACTAAGAGGATACTATGAACAGTATGCTAATAGATGAAATGGACAAATTCTTAGAAAGACACAAACTACCCACATGGACTTGAGAAGAAATAGATCTCAACAAACCAATTATTAGTAAAGAGATTGAGTCAGTATTTAAAAAACAACAAACAAACAAAGAAAAGCCCAGGACCAGATGCTTCACAGGGGAATTCTACCAAACATTCCAAGAATACTTAACTCCAATTCTGCTCAAACTCTTTTTAAAAAATTGAAAAGGAGTGAACACTCCCTAATTCATTCTATGAGGACAACTTACCCTCATACAAAGCCAGATAAAGATAACCACAAGAAAAGAAAACTACAGACCAGTATCTCTTGTAGATATAGATGCAACCATCCTCAACAAAATACTAGCAAACAAAACCCAGCAGCATATTAATAGAATTATACACCATGATCAAGTGCGATTTATCCCTGGTATGCAAGGTTGGTTGAACATTTTAAAAAATCAATGTAATACACTGCATTAACAAAATGAAAGGAAAATAAACACACACAATTATCTAATTGATGCAGAAAAGGCATTTGACAAAATCCACCACCCCTTCTTGGCAAAAACACTAAGAACATTAGGAATAGAAGGAAACTTCCTCAACAAAATAAAGGGCATATATGAAAAGCTCACAGATAACATCCTACTTAATGGTGAAAGACTGAAAGCTTCCCCTCTAAGCTCAGGAATAAGACAATGATGTCCACTGTCACCATTGTTATTCAACATTGTACTGGAGGTTCTTGCCAGAGCAATTAGGCAAGAAAAAGAAATAAAAGGCATCCAAATTGGAAAGGAAGAAGTAAAAATTTCCCTATTTGCAGATGATATGATCCTATATACAGAAAACCCTGGAAAATCCACAACAAAGCACCTAGAGCTAATAAATGAATTCAACAAAGTAGTGGGGTACAAGATCAACACCCCAAAATCAACAGTGTTTATATACACATGAAATGAAAAATCAGAAGTAAAAATCAAGGGAAAAAAGCCACTCACAATAGTAATTAAAATAATAAAATATCTAGAAATAAATCTAACCAGAGATGTAAAGGACTTGTACACAGAAAACTGCAAAGCATTGCAATAAGAAATCAAAGAAGGCCTAAATAAATGGAAGGACATTCCATGTTCATGGATTGGAAGACTAAATATCATTAGATGTCAATTCTACTGAAGGCAATTTATAGATTAAATGCAATCCCAATCAAAATTCCAACAACTTTTTTTTTTTCAGAAATGGAAAAGCCAATCACCAAATTTATATGGAAGGGTAAGGGGCCTCAAACAGTTAAAGCCATCTTGAAAAAGAAGAATGAAGTTAGGGGATTCTCACATCTTGATACTAAACTTCTTACAAAGCCACAAAACAGCACAAGGATAGGCATATAGACCAACAGACTCCAACTGAGAGTTCAGAATTCAACCCTCACATTTATGGCCAACTAATTTTTAACAAGGGGGCAAAGACCACTCAATTGGGATAAAATATCTCTTTAACACATGGTGCTGAGAAAACTGGATCTCCATTTGCAAAAAAAGAAGAAGGATCCCTACCTCACACCTTATACAAAAATCAACTCAAAATGAATCAAAGACCTAAATGTAAGAGCCAGAATTACCATGCTCCTAGAATAAAACATAAGGACACATCTTCA
Organism: Chaetophractus vellerosus; assembly: GCA_004027955.1. Classification (NCBI taxonomy): domain Eukaryota; kingdom Metazoa; phylum Chordata; class Mammalia; order Cingulata; family Chlamyphoridae; genus Chaetophractus; species Chaetophractus vellerosus. Next base: position 5,345 of record PVKH010021467.1, on the reverse strand, counting down.
GGATGTTGAGTTAGGCAATGGTTTCTTAGACTTTATACCTAAAGCACAAGCAACAAAAGAAAAAAATAGAAACATGGGACCACATAAAAATTAAAAATTCTTTTGTGTCTTAAAGGACTTTATCATGAAAGTAAAATGACAACCTCCAAAATGGGAGACAATATTTTGAAATCATATATCCAATAATGGTTTAATATCCAGAATATATAAAGAAATCCTTCAACTTAATAAAAAGACAACCAACCCAATTAAAAAGTGGGCAAAGTATTTGAATAGACATTTCTCCAAAGAAGATATACAGATGGCTAAAAAGCACATGAAAGGATGTTTACATCAGTAGCCATCAGGGAAATGCAAATCAAAATCACAATGAGATACCATTTCACACCCATTTTTATTTAAAAGAGGACAATAACAAGTGTTGGAGAGGATATGGGGAAATAGGAACACTCATTCATTACTGGTGTCAACGTAAAATGGTGCATTTGCTGTAGAAGAACTACCATATGACCTGGCCATCCCACTACTGGGTATATACCCAAAATAACTGAAAGCAGGGACTCCAACAAATATTTTCACACCAGTGTCTATAGTGGGACTTTATTCACAATTGCCAAATGACGGAAGTAACACAAGTCAAGTGTCCATCAACTGATGAATGGATAAATAAAATATGGTATATACATACAATGGAATATTGTTCAGCCATAAAAATGAACGAAGTCCAGATACATGAGACAGCATGGATGAACCTTGAAAATATCATGTTGTGTGAAATAAGCAGACACAAAAGAAAAAATCTGGTATGATTTCACTGATTTGAAATCATTAGAATAAGCAAACTCATAGAGTCAGAATATAGAATATAGGTTACCAGGAGATGGGGTGGGAATAGCGAATGGGAAGTTAAGTCTTAAAAATGTACAGGGTTCCTTTTTGGAATGGTGGAAATGTTTTGGTAATGGATGGTGGTGATGATAGCACAACATTGTGAACATAATTAACAGCACTGAAATATATACTAAATGTGATTAAAAGGGGGAAATGTAAGATTGTATATATGGTAACAGAATAAAATTTTAAAAAAACCCATGGAGCTACACTACACAAGCAGTGAACCCTAAGTTAAATCATGGACTATAGTTAATACAATTATAAAAATGTGCTGTTATCAATTGTAACAAATGTTCCACACCAAAGCAAGGTATTAATAATAGGGTGGTATATGGGGATCCTGTATTTTATGCATGATTATTTTGAAAACCCACAACTTCTCTAATAAAGAAAAAAATTTCTGAAGTCAATTGTTTCCAGCCAGTATGGGCTATTCACAAGGAAAGATGTTGGAGTAGAAATCAACTTGCACAACAATTTGTAGTTTATGAAAAATTGAAACGGTATTTTCTAAATAGTGTCATTTTGTTTTGGTTTTTGTTTGCTTGAATTCTTTACTTCTGTGGACTTCGAGTTCTTCATCCTAAATGTCTCATACTATTAAATTTTAAGTAGGTAACTGTCAGTGTTGAAGTCTTGTTGCCAAGTTTGGGATTATAAAGACTATATTCTGAATATCAGCAAAAAGGGCATGGAAAGGATCTCTGAAAAATATCCCTTCATAAAAACAATGAGGAAGTAAGCAAAATTTGTTGGAATCCAACTTTTTCAGAACTCTGGAAATTCACCAAAGGTTTACAGCAATCTGGGGAGTATTTATTGGAGAAAACAAAACAGTGGGCTTTGTGACATTTAATTTGCTCTATTTCCATTCCCCTCTCTTCAATTTTGCAGTATCCTTAAAAACCAACAGCTTCTTTTTTTCCCTATCTGATTTAAAAGACAACTACATAAAACAATAATTAAACTTTATGATGGAAATGCAATGTATAAAGATGACATTTTTTAGCATACCAGCACAAAGATGGGGAGAGGGAATGGGACTGTATACAAAGTTTTTGTATGATATGGAAATTAAGTTTTTATTCATCTAAACTAGATTGTTATGAATTAAGATATTAATTATAATTCCCAGGGCAACCAATAAGAATATAACAAAAAAGAGTAAAATAAATGACAAGAGAATTAAAATGGTACTCAACAAAAAATGAATAAAGTAATAGAGGAATACAAGAACAAAAATAATACCCTATAAGAGATATAAAAATCAAATAGCAAAATGGCAGAATAAATTCTATCTTATCAATAACTAAGTTAAATGTAAATGCATTATCCATTCCAATTAAAAGACATAGATTGGCAGAAGGATATTTTTAAAACTAGTCCAACTATATGTTGTCTGCAAGAGATTCACTTAAGACTTAAAGGCAAAAATAATTTGAAAATAAAAGAATAGAAAAATATATACCTTGTAAATGATATAGAAGGAGATTCATAGCTATATTATAAAGGAAGGAAGATCTCAAATGAAAACCTAAAATTTCAAATTAAGAAAACAGGAAAAAAGAAGAGCAAACTAAACCCAAAGCAAGCAGAATGAAGGAACTAATAAAGATCAGAGTGGAAGTAAATGAAATAGAGAATAGAAAAACAACAATAGGGAAAAGATACTAAACCAAAATTTGTTTCTTTGCAAAGAGCAACAAAACTGACAAAACTTTAGCTAGACTAGCCAAGAAAAAATGAGAGATTACTAATTACTAAAATCAGAAATGAATGAGGGGACATTAGTCTCCACCCTACAGAAACAAAAAAAGATTATGGTTATTAGATTATGAACAATTTACTCCTTATTTTGCCCAGGAGATTTGTTTTCCATTTATGTCTAAAATAATATTCCATATTGTATTCTTTTCTATATATTTCATTTCACTTAATGTGGATGCATATTGTCAATATATCCTCTGATTTACCTTAAATACGAAGGAAACATTTAAGGTGTATTATTATTACTGCCATTGCCAACACTTTACAGGGATTAATAGGAACAAAATCAAAGTAAATTAATTGAATGTTCTTAGCATGCATTATATTTTCATATCCCAGAATTCTGTACTCATTTTCAGAAATATTCATGGCTGAGTGTGTGATCTGATAATAATGTGCTTATATAGGTAGAAACATAATCATTTGAATGGATTAATTTATTCACTTATTCAACTGATATTTATTGAGTGAATGCTGTAATCCAGGCTTCTTTCAGAAAATAATTTTTGCTAATCCTTTTCATCACTATAAGAATTGGAGATTATTGACATGCTTTAAAAATTATTCATCAATGCGAATTATTTGCTTTTATTATAAAGAATGTTAACCATTGGAGTGCTCACTTCATTTTATCTGTGTAGTTTAGACTAAAAAGGCAGCTACATTTATGAATATCAGTTAAGGGTTAAAGAAGATGTTTAAGGGGAAGAAATCTGTATGTGCCAAGGTAAGTAGTATTCCACTCAATATCCTAATTGTAACCAATAAATTAGTTAACTGTGTCTCAGTGCTACCCATTCTTCCTTGCTGTATCTGGGCAAACTCAATAACTACAGACTGTGCTGGAATCCATTTTATAAATTAGTATCTCACCCTCATCATATAGAGTGGTGTTTTAAATCTGTAATTCTTGTTTTCCTCAGAATCAGCTGGTCAAGGAATATAACTGGGACAAAAAGGATGACTATAGTAAATATAGTAATAGGCAAACTCGTAAACTATAAATTGTATCTACCTAATTAAATAAGCCAAACCTTAAATCCTTTTTGTTAATAAAAATCCCATGGCTTTTAATCACATGATTTTGTTTTGATATTATCCTGGTAATAGCTAAATAGAATAATCAAGGCCTGCGACCCTCTGAGCTTGTTTCTTTATCTGTAAAACCACTTTCATTTCCCCTCCATTTCTAAGAATCTGTGATTCTAATACTATTTGCCTTAATTCTAAGTTGAATGTGGGTTCACATTGTAAAATAATTTATAACAAAGCAAGATGTCTCTTCATTTAACTGCCTTGCTATTTGCAGACCAGCACAGGAAATAAAACCTATGGTCCAAAAAGTTTCCCTTTAGGCTTATGTTGTACAGAACAGCTTGACAAACTTTTGCATCATCATAAAGTACTTATGTACTTGAGGAAATAAAACAAGGCATATTATAAATTGAATTGAAATTTTATAGGAACTTATCTCCCCTGATTGTACAAAGGGGAAATACAATTCTTTGAAGTTCCACTGATGGGTGTGGAGAGACTGAGATGTGGAAAGATTGAGATATCCTTTTGCTTTGTCCTCACAATGATTTCTCGTTAATGCAATTTAATAGAAAAACCTTATAAATCACGCAATTTAACTTAATAACAAAGTTTGTAAAAGCGCTACACACTTTAAAAATGGCTTTCACTTGGACGCTTCTAAAACGTGCTTTGACTTGGAAATATTAACTTCTCAATTAAGACGCAGGGTGGCGCTGCAGGCTAAGATTGTGAATAAAGAGCCCTAAAAAAGCTTGCAGATTCCTTTGTGCTGAGAGACGGAATCAAAAGCACCCGGAAGAAGCTTCGCAAGCAGTACAGGGTTACCAACGGATTTGGGGAGGCAATATACTAAGTGAAATCAAGGTGAAAAGCAACTTTGTTACGATTCCTCCAAGCAAGAAAGATATCAGGATTGAAAGTCCCAAGACTTTTTTGGTTGCTGATCGGGATTTTATGCACCCGGACTCCAACATGAAGACCCTAGAGAGAATTCAACCAAACAGGCAAGTGATGGCCTTTATTTTGATGGTGATCTTGTCTCCGGCTCGCTCCGAGCCTATTCGTTATTCAGTGCTGGAAGAAATAGAAGGCGGCTCCTTTATAGCCCATCTGACCAAGGACCTGGGCTTGGGAACTGGGGAGTTGGCGGCTCGGTCGGCCCGGGTGGTCTCTGATGATGACAAGCAGACATTGCAGCTGGACCGTCAGAGTGGAGATTTGCTTCTGAGAGAGAAACTAGATCGGGAAGAGCTATGTGGCCCTATTGAACCATGTGTATTGCATTTCCAAGTGTTCCTGGAAACACCGGTGCAATTTTTTCAAGGAGAATTGTTGATCCAGGACATAAATGACCACTCTCCAGTATTCCCTGATGAGGAAATGCTCTTGAAAATACCAGAAAACAGCCAGCCAGGAACTCTATTTCCGTTGAAATTAGCTCAGGATTTGGATGTGGGCAGCAATGGTCTTCAAAAATACACGGTCAGCCCTGATTCTTATTTTCACGTTCTCACGCGAAATCATAGTGAGGGCAAGAAATATGCAGATTTGGTGCAGGACAAACCGCTGGATCGAGAGGACCAGCACGAGTTCAGCTTAACCCTCACGGCTCTGGATGGTGGGTCTCCACCTAGGTCTGGGACCCT
>PVKH010021466.1:0-14323 GCA_004027955.1 Chaetophractus vellerosus | reverse complement strand
AATTAATTTAAAAAAATGAAAAATAGTAAGACACTCTGTGAATAAATGGAAGAAATTGCCATTTATTAGCCTGTACATACATACAGGACATCAGATATTATAGTGTTGAAAGGAAAAAGTTCAAAATTTTAAAAACATATTTTTCATTATTTTTAATATCTCAATCTTTTAATTTAATTTTATTTTTAGGTTTTAAACATTTTTATGTATTCTATTTCTTATATTTAAAATGATCATTATTATTTCAGTTTCCTATTAATTGTATTTGGTTATTTTAATGGCTTCATTTTTTGAGAAGCTTTGGATCACAGAAGTATTAGTTCTGGGACAGGGGAGGATCATTGGTGTGGGGTGTCAGTGATGGGGGATACATGGGAAGAAGTTCACCTGGGCATGCATATAAGGTATAGAAATATGTTCCAATGTTCATGGGACATTGTCATAGTGGGTGGAGACTCACACAATAACCAAGATAATATTGAATTCCCATCCTGGAAAGCTCTGCCTTGTTCTTTAACAGAGCAGCAACTGTCCCCCAAGTGCAGGGGCAATGACTGGCAAAGGAGAATGATACATTGATGGGCCCTTGATATTGATGCTTATGATTATGAACCTTTGTTCTTGAAATTGAAACTTACCTAGTGTTGTGGGGTGTCTAAGAGTTGCCTCCTGAGAGCCTCCTTGTTGCTCAAATGTGGTCTTTCTCCAAGACAAACTCCACATTTAAATGCATTACCTTCATCCCAGCATGGGCCATGACTCCCAGGGTTGAGCCCCCTGGCACCATGGGAATAATTCCAAGCACCAACTAGCAATGCAACTGGAAAAAGACCACAAATAAAAGTTGGAAGACGTAAAGACAAATGCATTTATATGACTAAGAGACTTCAAAATGAGTCGGGAGGTTATCCCAGAGTTAACACTTATGCATATCTCAACAGGATCTCATAGACTTCCAAAGTGGGTACTACCCCAAATAGTGAGACTGCCCATGTGCCAGCTAGACCTGGAACCTCAGCAGAGTTGCTATACCTACTTTCCAGTTTGTTGTACTCACCCAGGACAACTAACAAGGAGGTGAAGATTGACAACAACCATACCAAGAAAATGAGAGCACCAACAGCTGCAAGCAAGAGTTTCCCATCCATCAACTGTATGGGATTGAAGCCTACTGTCAATTAGAGGTGAGGTGGACATCACCATCCCAGAATCCTCAGGATTGGTGAATGAACTATGGACTAGAGTAGACTTAATGGTATTTTACTATAGACATTTTGTGATTCTAGCATTAGAAGAAATTCCAACATTATGTGGAGGCAGTGTCCACTGAAGACTCTGGGAGCAGGGAGAGGGAAAAAAAGGTTTTAAAATGGGAGCTTTTTTGAGACTTGGGAGTCATCCTGAATGACATTGCAATGACAGCTATTGGCCATTTTATAACATCACATAACATGCAGAACTGTGTGGGAGAGAGTGTAGACTACAATGTGAACTATAGTTCATGCTCAGTGACAAAGCTCCAGGATGCATGTATCAATTGCAATGAATATGCCACACTAATGAAGGATGTTTAGGTGGGAGTGTGTGGGAGGTGTGGGGGGGAATAGGGCATATGGGAATCCCTATATTTTTTACATAACATTGTGTAATCTAAGTATCTTTTAAAAATAAAAATATATATATATTATTTAAAAATTTGATAACTGAATGATTATGTGTGGGATGTTGTCTATATAATATTGCAAAGGGCCTTGATATATTCACTATGTTTGGTGTATGAAAGATGCATCAACAGAACTTTTAAACTCTAAGTGTTTGGAAGTAAAAGAATGTATAATATCAAGGCTAAATAAAAATACAAATACATCAGAGAAACCACATATTTTATGGGAATGATGGGCAGAAATGAAGAACCAGGTTTGAAGCCAATTAATAGTATGACATTATTTTATTTAAAGTTGTAGTGTGTAAATGAAATGAATGAAATTATGATAGGCATTTAGCGATCGCCCACATTTTTCTCCAGATAGTGGAAATAAGCAGAACCCATATTGCAGCAAAAATTTGCTTTCTCTTTCTACATGAGCTATCTGAATAGAGCAGTTGCATAGATTTCCAGGTTAAAATTGCCAAGGGAATATTTGTGCCATGAGAGGGCAGAGCAGTTTAGCAGCAGGAACTTGGTTGCATCTGCCAATGAACTTTTCCATTCATTGGTTTATGCGTATTAAAATATAATGCATCTTTAGTAGCCATTACAAATTTTCATTTCATTTCAAATAAGCTTGTAATACTTTAATTGGGCAAAACTTACCCAATTTACCTCCTGTGAAAAAAGTTTTAATAATAAAGTCAATAAAATGTCTCTACTTTTCTGTGTTCTCATTTTTTTCCCCTTCTTGTGAGACTAAGAAGTGCAGGGTTTACACTGGAGTCCCACAGGAAGAGGGTCACATATTTAATAGAATCCATCATAAACATTTCTAACCTATACTTTCATAGCAACAACACAAATATACATACTCAAATATACACAGACACCAACACATACAAACTATTCAGCTTTTCACAGTCATTTTTCTTTCAGGTGAATAAATGAAGGTAGGAAGTAGAGAAGAAAATAAATAAACTGAAATATAAATGGAAAAACAATGATAGGATGACAGAATGAGAAGATTCTATATAGGAGAAAAAACCTTGGACAGTTTTGCATGGTTCAAAAGTACTTATAGTCAAATTAAACCTGGGAAATTGAAGTAAATTTTTAATAATTCTGGGACACTATATTTGTCTAATAGACAATTTTGAAGTGGACACCCTCTTCAAAAATGATTGACCTAAAAGAGAAGCTATAAATTATAATTAGACTTTCATTTTAAGAATACATTTTCCACTGTGTTTCAATAACTTTTTTTTAAGAGGTACTGTGAATTGAACCCAGGACCTTACATATCGGAAGCAGGCACTCAAACACTTGAGCTACATCAGCTCCCCTCCAGTGCTTTTTGGTTGTTATACAATCAATGAAGATACAAAATCAGCTCTGTATTATTCCTTGCAAAAATGTATAACCTCAATCTGATTATAAGGAAACATGGTACAGATACAAATTGAAGATTAATTTACAGAGTATCAGCCTATAGGCTTCAGAATTTTCAAAGCAATGAAACCCAATGACTAATATAGGAAAATATTCCAGATTAAAGTAGGCTAAAGAGAAACAAAACCTTACTACAATTCCTGATCTTGGATTAGACCCTGAATTCAGTAATGCAAATAGCTAAATAGGGCATCACTGGGAATGTTCATGAAATTTGAATTTGGACTGAGTTAGACAATATATCAATATTAAATTCCCTTGGGCTTTTAGAATGTAAACTTACTGTTGTCATAAAAGAGTGTTTTATTCTTAAAAAAATACACACTGTGGCATTTTGTGATAAAAGGTCATGATGCCACAGTGAGTCCTCATATGGTTCAGAATAAAACTATATTTATTTTTATAAATCAAAAGAAAGGAAAGAAGGAAGGCAAGAAGGTAGGAAGGTAGGAGGAAAGGAAGGAAGGAAAGGATGGGAGAGAGGCAAAGAACAAAGTGGAACAAATTATAGACAAGTGATGAATCTAAGTAAAGGATGGTTATGAGTGTTACTTGTAATGTCCTTGCTATGTTTATGTAAGAATGAAATTATGTCAAAATAAAGAGTTAAAAAATGAAAGTAACTGTGTTAGTTTCCTGGTTGCTAAATCAAATAACATGTAATGTTTGGCTTAAATGACAGGAACTTATTGGTTCACTGTTGTGATGCTAGAAGAAATCCACAATCAAGGCATCATCATGGTGATACTTTCTCCTTCAGCGATATGAGTCTGCATGCCAGGATCCTTGGTCCTTGGCTTTTCTGTCATGTGACAATGCACATGCAGCCTCTCCTGGCTTCTCCTTTCCCTTTTAGTTTCCTTTGACCCAGCTTCTTGTTGGTCCTTCTTATTTTCTCTCTTTGTGACCATCTCTATAAGGCCTTTAGTAATAGGATTGAGCCATTTTATTTCAGCTGGTCCAGATAGTAACTGAAGTATTCTCATCCATGCGCCCTATTTAAAAAGGTTTGCAGCCATAGAAATAGATTAAATTGAAGAACCCATTTCTCTGGGGTACATAACTCCAAGCTACCACAATAATCATATCACCTGTAAAAACTGATTTTAAAAGTTACCGTCACAGAAAAAAACCTCAGTTTCTCATTACCATGTTTGAAAATACTTAATTTGAAATGTTATACAAATTCACTATATGATACAAAGTTAACCTTTTTATTCTCACTCTTGATACTCTCAAATTCCCTACAGTTTACTATAATGTGCTCTACAAATATTATTAAATGATACACAGCTTATATTCTATGTGCAAAAATATTTTTAAAACTGAAAAATATCACTCTAAATTTGAAAGTATTTATTTGAGTACTGTTACAGATGATTAAGAGATTTCATAAAAAGGGTATAGCTACATTTCACAGGGCAATCTTTAATTCTTTAAAATCTACATATCTAAACATTATTTTTTTCATTTTTCTTTCCTTTTCTCTCTTCTTTCTTTTTTAATTCTTACCACATTCATGGAAATTTTTATATCAATAAATATGGAAGTTATTGGTTTTATAAACAGTCTCCAAGATAAGTTTTGTAATAATCTTATCTAGATTAATATTAGGTTCTGAATGTTGCAAAGAAATAGCTTATACTTTCAAAATTCCTGCCAAGATTTTGTTTACTAGAAATGACTGAGAAAATGTAGAGTCCAAAACTACCTTTAAAATGTACCAGGAAAATGTTTTATTTTAAATTAATATGAAACAGGTAACATTCTGCCACCTTCTCATTTCTATGTGATAGTCTATGAGTGGAAAATATGACAATGAAAAAAATAGAAAATGTTCATTGTCCTTTGGCGTATAGTATTTAGTGTAGTGAAGATTAATAATAAATAATGAAACAAATATTTAATATGCCAGGGTTAAAAAGTGCCTGAACTAAAAATAAAACAAAGTAATCAGATAAAATAGGGGGATGGTAACAAGCTAGGAGGATGGGATATGTACTGTTTAGGATAGGATGTTCAGGACAGGCCCATTTGATAAGTTGACATTTGAACCAGTACCTAAATCAGTGGTTCTCAATTGGGAGATTTTTCCCCCATGTGACATTTGACAATTTCTGCAGACATTTTTGATTGTCATAACTGAGGATGGGGCTGCTAATGGCATATTGTGATTAGAGGCTAGTGATATGCCTAAATAGCCTACAATAAGTAGGAAAGTGACCCAGCACAAAGAATTACCCAGACCAAAATATCAATAGCATCAGTTGGACTTAAATGAACTAAATGAATAAATTTTGACTATTTCTGCAGGGGTGGAGTTCTAGAAATATATAAGAGCAAGTGTAAATGGGGTATGCTTGTTCTATAGGAAGAAAATTGGGTAGTCCAGAATGACAAGTAAGGGAAAAAGATAGAAAATAATTAAAGATGAGATCAGAAATATATTGGGACCCCCACATCATCAAAGGATATGGAATTTTATCCAGAGTACATTGGGAAAACATTTGAGAAATTTAGGACATGATCTGATTTATGGTTTAATAGGATTACTCTGATTACCTTATTGAGCATCACGAGTCAAAACTGGGAGTTTGGTTAGGAAGATACTGTAATAATCTAGGAAAAAGATTATGGAATTTTAGATCAGGTAAGTAGCAGTGCAGATAGTGAGAAGTATTCTTATTATGGACATAGTTTTTATTGCTGTTGGGGATGTGAAAATGTTACATCTATTTTGAAAAAAAAAATTCTGGTAGTTTATTATAAAACTAAACATACACTTACCATATGTCCCAACAATACCATTCCTAGATATTTACCCAAGAGAAATAGTATGTTCACAAAAAGATTTGTACTAAAAGTCCACAGAAGCTTTTCACATAATAACCAAAAACTTGTAATGTCCATCCTTAATAACATAGTTAAACTCTGGTATAATCATATAATGAAATATTCCTCAGCAATAAAAAGGAATGCACTGCTGACACACAAGAATTAATGATTTGCACAATTATGTTCTGAGAGAAAGAAGCCTTACATGATATGGTATGGATGCTTTAATTTATATTAAGTCTTAGAACAGGTAAAACAAATATATGGTGGAAAAATCCAGAACAGTAGTTACCTATGGTGATTGGGGGATGTATAAGGATTGTACTGAAGAAACATAGGGAAACTTCTGGAGTGGCAGAAATTTCTGTAACTTCATATCTATTTGGGTTTCAGGGGTGTATTCATTTGTAAGCACTGTTTTATTTTTTAGAATTTTCATGATAAAATGTTTGAAAAAAATAGTTTATTTTACTTCCAGTGGTATCAGTCATTTTGGATGGCAATACACCAGTCAACCAAATATTTTTAATAAAATCTGAAGCTCACTAGATATTAACAACAATTGTTTTCATGCTTTTCCTATTTGATCCTGCCTACTTTCTGATACCTTAATCTTGATGGTCAAGGTATGCCTTGCCCCAAGTCCCAGACTGAAATTTGGGTGACAGGAATAGTTAAGGGAGTATGGATAGTTAGCATTTGCAGATGTGAAACAATTAGAAAAGGAAGTTAAATTTCCAGATAAGGGTAGGCTGACCCCTGGCTCTTATGAACTGTGTTTTCAAGAGGATTTGGTGCTGAGATCCCAGGTAAGGTTAACAGGAAAGGTAGAAGTAAAAACCAAATCATAAATTACTAAGGAAATGGGATAGAAGAATTGATTCAATTGCCCATGTCAGCAAGAAAGATAGAGAATGTGGGTTCAAGAGAGAGTCTCAACAAACTATGAAGAGTTGCTTGTAAATGAACCAGAGGCATGGAGAGTAGTCTTAATGATGCTGAGATTGTTTGGGAACTTATGCTAGTCTCTCTGTTGGCAGTATCTTTTCCATCTGTCTTCATTTCCTTAAATGTGACTAATGCTTCATGATGCAACCCTGATATTATTTCTTCCAGGAGCTATTTTTTCTAGGTTACTAACTTTTCTTCACATTCAGCACATTAAAGGAAACCATGTATAGTATGAATAGCCCCTCCACTCCCTGGTCTGTATGTTATTCAATGCCAGTGATTATTAAATCACTGGACTTTGTCTCTTATAACATATACAAGGTCTATCACATAGCATTCAATGAAAAAATCTGTAAAAGTTTCCAGAACAGTGTACATATTATTCTGCACTTCTTTCTTTGCAATGCACATGAAGCCAATTTCTTATCACTTGCTAATTGATTTTGAGAGTTATTTACAAAATAAAGAAATAAGCCTATTTCTCTCATATGCATTTTAAATATATTTTCAAGGATTGACATTTGTATTTGGCTTTTGTGAAATTTTTGAAGAACAACTGTAATCAATAGAAAGCAATATTTTTACATTTTGGACCAAAGGTGAGTCTCAAGAAATCTTAGTCTCTTTATATTTTTGCCTTCTCCCAATTGAAGTCACAGTAAGGCACATAGATTGTATTTCATGGGATGTAAACTTCTGAAAAACATCAGGAATGGCCAAAAACTTTACAGGAGTTTATTTTCTGTATCACAAAAGTTTATTTTATTTTATTTTTTAAAGATTTATTTATTTTATTACATATCTCCCCTTCCCCCCCTGCTGCGGCGACGCGCCGAGACTGGTCACTGTGCAGGCACGGCTTTCCCGCTTGTGGGCAGCTTCTGCTTCCATTCATGGCTGGCTTTCAGTTCGTGGGTGGCTGGCTGCACTCCATTTGTGGGCTACCTGCCCTGCCCGTGGTGGCTTTTTGCCCTGTCTGTGGCAGTTTTTTTGCCCTGCCCACGGCGGCTCTGGCCCACCCGTGGTGGCTTGCCATTCTCAAGGCGGTCTGTCCGCTAGGAGAGGTCCCCGGGAACTGAACCTGGGGCCTCCCATGTGGTATGCCGGCGCCCTATCCACTGGGCTATCGAGCCGGTCCCCAAAAGTTTAAATTAAAAACTGAAATGCATGAAGATATCCTCACTAATAGCATGTTAATGTCTTTTCACTTTCCTTAAATATAACATTAGTACCCTTCTACATCTTAAGAAACCCTCTTAAGGAATTCAGAGAAAAACTGGAAATGGGGAGAATTTGAGCTGTGAATAGTACTTCATAATTTACAAAAATAAAGTTTAATAAAATGAGTTGATTTTAGAAATTATAAGGGGGAAGCAAAAGGTAAGAGGCAATCTATAGTTAAGGCAATAGAATATAATAAATGTCCATTCTGTTTAAACACTTAAAGGACTCTTTTTTTTTTGTTACATATCCCCCCCTTTCCATCTGTTCTTTTTGCTGTGTTCATTTTTTGCATTCCTCCATGTCTGCTTGTCTCCCTCCATTGGGGTGACCCGCCTAGTCAGCTCACCACGTGGTGGCCCCAGCTGCTCACAGGTGGCTTGCCCTGCTCATGGGCAGCTCTGCCTTGCTCGTGGGTGGCTGTGCCCTGCTTGCAGGTGACCTGCCCTGCCCATGGTGGTTTTTTGCCCTGCCCAGGGTGGCTTTGCCCTGCCCATGGTGGCTTGCCTTCTCAAGGCTATCTGTCTACTCAAAGAGGTCCCTGGGAACCAAACCTGGGGCCTCCCATGTGACAAAATGGCACCCTATCCACTGGGCCACAGTGGGCCCCTAAAGGACTCTATACTGCACTATTTTTCACTCAATAATATCCAGCAATTGTCTGGAGCATATGATTTTGAGTTTCCTTGATTGTTTATTTCTTTGAAGCTGTGGCTGTTGTTTCTCACTGAAAAAAATAGTCTTAAATATTAACCCAAATATTCTCTCAAGGTTCAAGGAATGAGATAAATTAAATTTAGGGAATCTATTTTGGGGCAAAGTATTTCTATTATTAACCATCACATATTTTCTGAAAACCTAAAAATTAAGTAGTATCAATAGGTTGAATTGATTCCATTTTTTCCAGAGATAAAAATACCCAGAAAAGCAACTGATTATCTAAGCTAGTAAGTTGCAAACCTCAGTGAGAGAAGAGATTTTGGACTCAAGTTCATTTTATTAAATTGTGTTTTCTCCTTGCAGGTGATTACTTAGTTTGACTTTCTCATGTGCATTGAAACCATGCAACAGAATAATGCAGTGATTATGCTTATATAACTAAGACTGACACAGGATCTTACACAGCAGAGAATAATTAAAACATTTTCCATTTCTACTTGAGGACTCTGATATAGAAATTTCTCATTATTGGGATCATGAGGTTCATCCAGACCTTTGAAAGCTCCATAAATTTCTTCCTGTTGTAGCTGGCCATTATACACACCTGTATCTCAACTACCATAGCCCTTAGATTACTTTTTTGAAATTACTCTGCAATAAATGCAATATCCAACAATGATTACTTAATCCAAGTTTTGCACACCATGTCTTTAGTGGCATCAAGATCTTGTTCTCCTCCTCATGACTGCTGATCTCTATGAAGCAATATTGGAGTCCTTATTTTACATACAATCATGAGCAGGCAAAAATCTTGATTTGTTTTCTTGGGTAGGATAGAGTTCATTTTGTATTCTGCAGCCAGATTATCTTGATCCTAAGATTTCCATTCTTTGGGCCCTATATAATTGATCATTGGTGCTGTGATATGCAGCACTAATGATAAAACTATTGCTGGTGTCCAAAATGAGATCATTTGCACAGCTGTTTTGTGATTTTAATGACCACATATGTTACCATCTTGCTTTCACTGAAAAACCCCATGAACTCTTAAAACTTGAGAAATTTTTCCAGCCAAGAGAGATATATCAGGAGAAGTAAGAGATATTTGAAGCATTAGAATGACTTTAAACTTTGTTACTGGTTTGAAGATGGAGAAAGCAAGAACATGAAAAATGTAAGTCACCTTTGGGAGATGAGTCTCCTGGCTTATGGTTGATAATGAAACTAGGACCTCAGCTCTCCATTCACAAGGAACTGAACTCTGTCAACAACCTAAAAGACCTGGGTAGTGTATTTTCCCCCCAAGCCTCCAGATGAGTGCCCATGTAGGTTGACAACTTGATTTTCACCTTTTGAAAACATAAGCAGAGAACAGATCCGCTCACCTAAAACATCATGCTCCCTACATTACCTTCAATAGACACACCATTCAATCTTTTGTTTGTACCATAAGGGGTTTGATCGTGGAATGGGAAAGATTTGTGATATGAATTAAAAGTCATTTAGTAAATGAACAGAGTTCTCCTTTTTAGCCAGGAGAGGGAGGTAGTTGGCCTCATTGGCTGACATAATGTTAAACTGGAATGTGTTTGTGTTCTATAAAAACTTTAGAAGTGAAGGCCAACTTGGAAACTATTTTGCATCATAAAAATATTTCTATTCTTCAGAACAGAAAAGACATGATTTGTTTACATATATATGAGATGAGTTCTGAGGAGTAATTTGAGTCATTATCTCACCTCTCTTCCCTTCCATCTTCTTAAACTCCATTCTTATATCTTTTATTCACCTTTCTCATAATTAATTGCATATCTATGATTGAAAAGAATGTTGGTAGAAAAAGGATTAGAAAAAAGTTGCAAATGGGCAAGAGATGAAGGGAAGAAAATAGAATGAGACAATCTTTAAGATGATATTTAAGAGTTTGTATTATTGGCTATTTTTATCACTTTAAATATTGCACTTGACTGTCTTTTCTGTTAGCAATTCTATTATTGAGGTCTTAACAAGAAAGTGGAGAATGAAAGGAACACATTTGTTGAGGGATTAAAATGAGACAAGAGAATGCCCTTGCTTTCCCAGTGACTTAAATGAAAAGTTTGACTTAATGACAGACATCAGTCTATATCATTGGGTTACAAGACTAGAGCCTGCACAACTTTGGTTATTACCTATTTGGAAAACTACTGCATGTCCAGAAGAGAGGGGTTGAGAAAGGTAGAATTGGTGTCCATAGTCCCACATGCCTCACACTTCTCAACTTTCTTACAGTCCTTCAGCTTGTTTCTGTCCTCTTAGTATTTTCTTCTTTTTTGCATTTTATCTCTCTATTGATTGGTAGAGGTCAATTTAAGGGACACATGTTGCTACAGAAAATCATGTTTCCATTCACAAGGAGCATGACACAAGCCCCAATCTATTACTTTGAGAGTACAGGGTGGGGGCAAAGCATTATAATAAAGGGATCCTGATATATTCAACTCTAACTAAACAGTCCCAAATATCTATTTTCAAAAATATAAGAAATTTATCTCCTTTGGAGCATAAGGTGTTAAGTTTTCAAATGTAAGCTAGCTGTAAGATGAAGACCCTTAATAAAGCAGGTGCATTCTACAAATTTGAGCTTTATCATTTTTTTTAAAAAGTTTATACTTGAGAAGAGATTGATAGATTTGCTTGAAGTTCAGATCTTGACCTACAAAATTATCTGAATTTTTGGGCTATAAGAATTATTCCCCTATCCTTTCTCCAAATAAATAGCATCCTCATGACTGGAGAACACAGTGATTTCACCTGAAACAGGAACCTCACAAGAGTCCCCAAATCAAATGACAACACTCCTAATTACCTCCAGACCAATAAACATGGGCAAATCTCAGCTTAACACAGTTAAGTTTCCTTATTTGAGAAGTAATTGCTTACAAACCAAACACCATTTAAAGATTCCATTAATATGAATTGTGTGAACTGCCAGAACACTTTTGAAGGATGGATCTTAAATGTGCTGGAGTTGGGTTATGGGCAGAATTTAATTCTAAGAATGGTAGGATTTATTCAATAAAAACATGGTGTTCAATATTCTAGTAATGTTATAGACAGCCATCCCATTGGAACTTGGACAGGATAAGAGTTGTTAGAATTGGAAGAAAGATGTGTAAACCTCCTGGGAGAAAGTAAAGTTTGAGAAATGGATCATTTGCCAGAGGAACTGTGCACTGGAAGAAGGGGGTTACTCAGACATTTTAATGGTTATTGGATATAAGTTCTCACCTGTCAAAATACTGAATCAAAATACTGTTATAATCCTCCAGTTAGAGGGTAGGCTCATGAAGACCACATTATGAATTAAGTTTTAGTTCAAAACTGCTTCAGAGTAGCCTTCATGTGGCTGGTTTTCTCCTGTGATTATTTCTCCACTATCACATATTTATTTGGAACAGATATACATAGTACTTGGAAGAATTCATCTATTGAGTCTACTGAAAAAAATCTTTACATCACAGACAACAGAGAAAATATGAAAAAAAAGTGGTACTTTATAAGGACTTCCAAAGATAATAGCAAGGATATATTTAAAAGATTCAAGGTCCCCATAATATCACCATTGAATTAATTGATCTAGCCTATGTAACAAGTAGATGAATTGTAACATATGAGTATAGACTACTATAATATCACACAGGTTATTGCTAAAATCAAAACTGTAGTGTCAAGAATATTAACTTTACTAGAATATCATATCCTCTACACTTAATTTGTAGCTCTGATCTCATAAATGAACTTTCTCCCAAACCCATGAAAAGGCAAAACAAAATAAATTTGCTTTTATATAGCAAATGACAATACCATTTTGTCCTGGGACTATGTTTTCTCCTGCCATTTTTTTCATCATAGAATCCCAGATACTTTTCAAAATATCAGAATGGTCCACTATATTGATGCCATCATACAAAATAGACTGGTATGCAAGAAATGAAAATATTCTATATATCACAGTGTAATTTATTTAAAATAGCCATGATATCTTTGCAACTTCCCCCATTAACAGGTGATGTGTATCTCCCCATCCTTTTAAAATTGGCTTCATACCTTTTAAAATTGGCTTCATACCCCGTATGTAGTGATTGATGTGATTAAGGCCACAGAAAGGTAAATTGAGGACTATGAGCAGCAGACCAATAGAGTGCCAAATGTCCAAGACCCAGGCCATCATGATCAGCATGTTACCCCTTTGTTGGTTCGTGATGACCATATAATGCATGGGCTTGACAATGGCAACATAGTGGTTAAAATCCATGGACACCAAGAGTAATATTTCCACACCTGCCAGCATGCGGGCAATGAGGAGCTGGGTCATACAGTTGTTATAAAAAATAATTTTTCTCTCTGAAGTTAAGTCTCTGATTAGCCAGGAACTGCAGTGAAGTTATAGGAAAGGTCAGTGATGGATAAACAACAGAGAAAGTAGTACATTGGCTGTTCAATCAAATGGCTTCTGGTGATGGTGAGGAAGATGATGAAGATCCCCACCAGGACTTCCAAGTAGCAGAGCAGGAACAAGAAACAGAACAGCAGCTCTATCTGTTGATTCTCCAGCAGCCCCAGGAAGACAAATTGAGAGAAATTAATCTGATTTTCCATGAAGTTAATGCGCTATTAGAGCATCAACTTAATTCATCAGAAATGATTCAAAACATATTAAATATGTAATAGCATTTTTAACATTTGGATAGATCTATAAATTGGAGGATAATATACATCATAACAAATTGATTACAGGATTAAATTTTTAATCCCTTTTTAGAAAAATGCATCATTATCATATGAAAAGATTTTTAATAAAAGCATAATTACTCCTGGAACATTTAATTATACTACATGTATTTATCTCCAATGTCAACCCTATACTTAAATACATAAGCTTATTATATTCATTTTACATGTGGGCTAATAGAGGCAGAAGAGGGCTCATTAATTATACCAAATCATTAAGATTAAGTACCAGACTAGAGGTATGAACCTGTATCTTATGCAGGATTCCATACATTTCAATCTATGCTACATTATCCTCAGCCATATGGAATTTCAATTATTTTTGGCCTATCTCTGTAAAAGAAAAGAAGTTTTTCTTCATTTATGACATTATCTATAAAGTTTAATCAACTTAGTCCCCTCATATACACCACATAAGGATTATGTAAACCTTAATATTACACTAATATTCCACATAACCACCAAAACTAAGTATTTATTCAGGAAATTAAAAAAATAAAATCACATCTTTTAATCATAACAGAAATATTCTGATTTAGTCAGTAATGTTTGGTATGTTGATTGAAGTCCATTCAGAACATGGAAAGTCTGCAAATAGGGAACTAGAGGCAGCAACTGCTGGGTATCTGAACATAGGAAAGAAGATCTTGCTATATAAAAGCTTCATTTTTCTACTAATTATGTTACAGTTACATTTTAGAGGCTGCTGTTAACACTTTAAGAGCACATTACAAGGTTCCTTGTTTTCTCTGGCTATTTTGAAGGACTTGTGAAAATTAAGGA
>PVKH010021465.1:0-14321 GCA_004027955.1 Chaetophractus vellerosus | reverse complement strand
GTCTCTCACGTGACCGTGGGGATACACAAGTCCAGGTTCCGCTGGCAGGCTGCAAGCCAGGGGCTCCGATGAAAGACTGATGAAGGGTCCTCGATGAGTTTGCTCCGATGAAAGACTGATGAAGGGTCGTCGATGAGTTCCTGGGAGAACTTCGCTGTCAAACGACGAGCTGGGAAATTCTCTCCGAATGTTGAAATCAGTTCCCTTTTATAAGCAGTCAACTGAATGGATAACAGCATCATCCATTCTTCATCCAATCTTGCTGATTGATGCAGATGCAATTAGCCCCAGGCTTGCTGGACCCAACAGCTGGGCACAATTACCTGTCCGAGTTGACACATTAGCCTAGCCATCACAGATGGGAAATGGAATGCTGCATTAGCAGTTAGTTAAAATGTGTGTGTGTGTGTGTGTGTGTGTATGTGTGTAGATAGATAAGTGCAGTTTCATTTCACAAAGCCATAAAAATTTATCCATATCAGTTATTAAAAAACAGAAGTTTGTGACAGGATGATATGAGATGCCAGGTTGGCATCTCATAACTGTCAGTCAGGAAAGAAAAGCACATTGAAGAAAAAGTGATAAAGATAGTGGGCAGTAGTGACCAACAGGTCCCAGTAATGTGAGAGCTCGGAAGAGTGTCACCAACAATTAGGAGGGCACCAAGCAGTGGGTGCTAGTTTGAACAAGTTGCTTTCAGTGATTTTTCAAAGCTATGAACAAAGGTACAGAAAACAGTTTTCCCATTTCTTGGTTTGGGGTCAATTATTTTCTGTTGATAGTGCTAGTATAGGTGGATTGCAGAAACCAAAGTTTCATAGTCTTTGAGTGATTGAAATGATTATAGCAGATGGGACTTGTCAGGAATGACTTTCGGATGGAAACTTAAATGGACAGTTTGTTTAAATTTAAAAACATTGGATTAGTTGTGGTTCAGATCAGCTTCAAATAACAGAGAACACCCCACCCCACCCCCACATAACAATGGTTTAGTCAATTTATTTCTTGCTCAATAGGCATTCTAGGGCTGCTAGGGCATCTCCAAGGACATTGAATTTATCAGCAAGCAGTTGGAGGAAGTTCCTGTTACCTTGGAAGAAGGAGAGAAAGGACAGGGGAAGACATCTAGTAGTCTCTGTCATAAACACTAATTCCTGTTCTTGTTTTTATCTCAGATTTAGGGAAATAGCGGGATCTTTAGAATCAGCACTTACAGATGCACTGGAAGATGCTCCAGGTAACTTCCTTAAAGTGATAAATGACAAGATATCCCTAAATGAATTAATTAAGTTCATCATCCTGACCATAATACTCTGAGAATTATAGCCATTTCCTATCATATAGTAAGTTGGACCTCAAAGACACTTATTTAAATTTCTTTTTATTTTTACAGAGGCAAAAAGAAACTAAATTTTTGGTTTAGACAGATGCTGTAAAGCTTCTTGTTTTAGAGAGATGGTAGAAAGGATGCTTTCAAAATATATGAAGCAGACCTTATTTTCATTCTTGAATATAGCATGTCAAATGTATATTGCCCATGGAGTTTTTAAGTATTCAATCTATTTTATAACAGAATAGATACTATCTGATTTCATCACAGGTTGAGACTGGTCTAATATGGTAAAGTATGATTAGGATACCCCTTCCTCTTCCTCCAGAATAAATATTACCTCGAACATGTGTCCTGGGCTTCCCGTACCCTAAACCCCAGCTCTGAAACATTGGGGCACGTAACAGTTCTAGGTACACAGGCTTAATCAGAATATGTTTGCATAGTCTTACAACAATCATTAATTTTGTATAATGTTCTATTATTCCTAATGACTCCTGAAATATTATATGACTATTTCTGTAACCCCGTAGGTCTCTAGGTTTCTTGACTTAAATTTCTGCTTTCTTTTGTGCAGCTGTCATATATGACTGCTCTGTTTTAGTTTCAAAGTTAGATTTCATCTCTCTTTGCTAAAATGGTCATATTTAATTGACTTCTTTTACATAAGAAAAGTGTAAGTGTTGAGGTAGGGGAAAAGAAGAGTAGACAAATGAAACAGGATAAATTCAAAACTAATGCCTAAATTCTTGCAAGTGACTGCTACTCCAACCCATGTTTATTGTTTTGTTATAAAGTTCCTATTTGCACCCCCTGCTCCTAAAAATTAGTTCCAAATCCTGCAAATGTTTAATTTTATCCAGATGCCTGGGAGATGGCATCATGTAAAATTATAAAAAGCATTAAAGTTGTTTTGGTAAACATGGGACCATGGCCATTTGGCCGTCTGCCTTGCCTCCACTAGCAGCTCTGCTAACCACAAATACTATATAGTTCTTCAGAAATACCACTTTTTGGACTCCGTAATCATACACTGAAAATTAGATTTTTAGCACATAATTGACTTAACTTGACTGAAATGCCTTAAATGTATTTTTCGCCCTCTAGCTGGAAGTTCATATTGCCTTTTGGCTTCTCACAGAACATGGAGCAGCCTTAGGAAGTGTTGGTCAGATGAGATGTTTTTACCATTGCTAGTGCATCGTCTGTGGAAACTCACGCTTCAGATTTTGTCAAGGTACTCCATGTTTGTCCATGAGGTAAGGGCCGAATGTATAGCCCATCAATAGTCAATACTGATAAGAAATCAAGATACATTAAGCTAAATACAGTAATGAGATATTTAAACGGCCTGTCATCATGAGAAGTTAATATCAGAGTACAGCAATAGGCTAACTTCTCAAGATTGTATCCAACTCTATATGTATGTTTCATTTGTACTCTTCCAGGTATTCCCTTCAATGGTATTTATGTCACGTAATCAGTGCTTTGTATTGCTGAAGAGCACTGCTCTGGCAAGCTTATTTTCCTTTCTCAAAATGAGAATGTTTCAGGTGGCCTACAAATTAAAATAAAGATGTTCATTTTCATGAAAACTATTAGAAATAAAAATATATGTATTTTAATAGTTAATATTTGGTAATTTTTGAAAAATCACATGATTTTTGAGATGAGAAGGTAGTAATTAATTAGCCTCTTGTTTTCCGATATCTTACTTTTTTCCCTTTCAAGGAGTAGGATATATTAAATATCCACATGCTTGTGATTTATTAGACATTATATGTAAAGCCAGAAATTCTTGATCCACGAAAGCTTTCATAGAGTTAAATATTGAACACCTCGCCTCTACCAGGAGCTGTGTTCCCTGTCTCCCTGTCCTCACTCAAAAATGCTCTGACTGCAAAGGTGCCCTGACTTTAAGCTGACAACCTGAAGTACCAATCATTGCATTGTGATCAATATTTAAATAGAGATATGTATGTACGCTTTCTTATGTTCTTAAAAATGAAGACAATATGAAGATATACATTGAAAGGAATAGTATCTTTGTTATATGGAGTAGGTGGCGAACCATTTGTCCTCTTGCAGTGTATTTTAATGGAAGAGCATATGGGAGTCAGGCAGAATCAAACTTTGGCCCTGCCACTTTTTAATTTTGTGACCTTGGAGAAAGCAAGGTCTTTAAGTCTCAGATGCTTCATTGGTAAGATAGGAAAATAGCCTCTATATGTGGTTGTTATGATGATTAAAGAGAGATTTGTTGACGAACAAACTGTTGACCAAAGT
Organism: Chaetophractus vellerosus; assembly: GCA_004027955.1. Lineage (NCBI taxonomy): Eukaryota > Metazoa > Chordata > Mammalia > Cingulata > Chlamyphoridae > Chaetophractus > Chaetophractus vellerosus. The sequence goes on along the minus strand of PVKH010021465.1, from coordinate 10,705 downwards.
TCCTGGCAGGTAGTGTGAGCTCAACAGAAGTTAGTTCTTTCCTCCTTTTTGCCATCCCTCTTCTCAGAAAGGTCTTAGAAGGCCATCCTGGTCCATCTGAAGGCCACTGTATGATACCTAGGACAGAGTCAAGGATAGTAAGATTCTTCACATAGGCCTCTGTGCCTGCTAAGTCATTTATTTTTGGTAGCCAGCAATTATTCTTTTTAATCCCTAACAAATTATTTTGACTTGAATTTTCATTATTCCATTCTTTTCTTGATGCTAGTTTCCTTTTCTTTGGTTTTTCCCTTGCAATGTGCAAAGAATGTTTTGCTATATTATTTGAAGTATAATGAGGTTTGGATTTTGATTTTTTACCTTTATTAATTATAATTATAAATTTAAGTAAACTCAGTAAGTTATTTACCTAATAGTTAATAAATTAATTTTAAAAGCCTATGTGCCAGAAATTAGGTTTTCTTTGGTCTGGGATTTATTTCTTTATATTTTGCCGGTTACACTTTTTATCTCCAGAAAATAGGCACGAGTTAAAGGAGGGTAAATGTACAGGGGGTTGTAGTTGTCTCTCTCAGTTCTTCACACTGCCTCTAGAAATAAAATTTGATATTCTTTAATTAGTAAATATTAACAATACTTTGTAGGTATTGAGCATTTTATGGTGAATTGTCAACCCACATATATGTAAATATTCATGTATCTTGCTAGTCTAAGAGTATTTAATCACAAAATCTTTTTTCAGCTTTTACTCAGGCCCATCTCTAATGAAAGTGCCAAGGATGTCAAAAAACCTTTGGCATCTGGTAGCAAAGACCCTTCAAGTAGTCAAGGAAATAATGAAGATCAAGGAAGTAGTTCTTTTGAAACAAAGCCTGTAGTTTTCATTTCTAGTACCCAACTTGTATATGTGGTTGCAGACCTAGACAAGCTTCAGGAGCAGGTAAGCATGTGTCCTAGAATCTAATGTTAAGTTCAACATCTTCACAGAAAGTAATAATGTGCAAAAGAAATGGCACCATTTGGCATGATGGGGCTTATAATTAAGGGGCCCAAGGTTACCTCAAGAGAGAACATCTTGTTCATATGTCCGTCTAGGTATTTCTTCAACTATCCAATGACAGATAGCCTCCACTTAAGATATCTAAGAATGGACTCTCTACCTCTTGATGCTTAACAGTCCATTCTAGTATTTTATTAACGTGGAGCCTCTGCTTCCTTTTCACTAATGATGTAAGTTCAGAGCAAGGTCATGCTCCACTTTCTTTTTCATTTGCCCAACTTATTCTGCATAGGCATGATCTCTAATGGGTTTGATTTTAATTCACTTACCCATGTATTTCCTGGTAACATTGAATTTTCAGCTACAATTTGAAAGTGTTGAAGTATTAGAACTTCTTCCTCTGTTTTCTATGTATAAGTCTCCATATGTTTTTTGCTTTGAACATTAAAAGAACTTTGTGTGATGAATTTAGTTTTTAACTCCTCTGACATAAAATTCTCCTTTAAGTATTTTGTGGTGCTTGAACAAATAAGATAGTATGTTTTGAGTAAAAATATGGCTTTTAGTGTGAACTTTTTTATATCATAGAGAGCCATAGAATAGAAAATGGTTTTTGCTTATTCTCTGTGTCTGTGAATAACCATTAAACTGTACTGTTTCCCCTGTTGTTGAATCCTTTTCTAGTGAAGGTATTAAGAATATTGCTTTCCTCTCATGAAAATTAGTGAAAGTGCTGGTTTTAGTTTTACCATTCATTAACATATTCTAGAGTTTTTAGATGCACATAGAATTGTCTCTTCCTTTGATTTGTAAAAAGCAATTGAATATATAAAGTACATATTTATTTCAGCTTCCAGAATTCTTGGAAACAATCAAACCAAAACTTGAAATGGTTGGCTTTAAGAATTTTTCTTCTGTCTCAGGTAAAAACAAATCAACAATTCTTTTAATAAGAAATAATATAAATAATAATAATTTAAAATACAATTTCAAAGACTAGGATATATTTAAATTAACATTTCTTCTCTAGTTGTAAATCCTTGGATGCTTCTATGTTCTGTTCTCACTAAATGAGATCACGTGTTCAATTCTGGTAATTAGATTTGATTTATTGTAGCACATTCTCTGAGATATGAGGGTATCTAAAATAAAATTCGCATCTGGACCTTAGACTGACTAAATGCAATCTTATATCTCAACAGCAGCCCTTGAGGACTCCCAGATTTCTTTATCAGCATGTATGCCTTCTTTGAGTAACAAGATCATCCAACAATTAAGTGATTCTTGTTTCAGTTACTTGAAAAGTGCCCTGGAAATTCCAAGGCTTTACCGAAGAACCAATAAGGTCAGTGCCATTCACTAAAGAAAATTTTGAGATGGGAAAATATAAATTAGGAAGGCCAAGAGTCGTCACAAGAGGGAAGGAGTGCTTGAGGTAGAGACAGAAATAGGTTCCCTGGGTACCTGAAATAGACTTAGTCTGTCTCAATCAAAGAAATCTTATTTGTGAGGTAAGAGAGACTCCCCAGGTGTCTCTGTCTCCACAGGTGGATGGTCAGGGGCTTGGGGCCAACATAACTGATAGTTGGGACTTATGCAGTATGGAATTTTCCTGGATTCTTTTGGCCTTAAAGAAAGATACTTTTTCAAAAGACAGCATTTTAATAAAGTATTTTTTTAAGTCCTATGCTTTTTTATCTTCATATCTTGTATTCAAACACAAATTAACTTTGTCCCCTTCATATTGTCATTGAAAGCACCTGCTTTCTCCTGATGTTTTTATTGTATAAGTTAAGAGTTGAAGAGCTACATTAAAAATATTAAGCATCTATAAGATATGAAAAATTGAGCACACACTGTTGTTCAAAGTCAAATTCTCCTGTTTTCTCATGTATTAGAACAGTGATTTGGAGAATTCATTTTTATCAGTTTTTTTCACCATATCAAACTCTTATTTTCATGCATTTATTCACATTTTATCCTTGCTAGTTACCACACATAATTCTCCACCTGATTTTCTTTTTCCCCAGTCATAGAGTTGGATTTTAGTTTACTAAACAAAAACTATTCTCAGGAACTGTGAAAATATCCTACTACATTGTGCTATTTAGAGTATCTCTGGCATCCTTATAAGCTTACCTTGTTTAGGGCAAGCCCATTTGTTTATATGCTAGGTGTGGGGACCGTGTCCTCTCTTTGCATTACTCTTCCCATCTAATATGATGTTTTAGATGCAGTAAGTACTTCTTTACAGATAAACTGGGATTTTATCTGTTCTTCTCATTTTAAAATCTGAGACATGCAATAGAATTGTCACTACCAGAAAGAGTACCTTGTCATGGAATTTGCTCTTTCTCTTCTGATTTTTAGCTCCCATTTGAAAATGGGACAGAGAGACCTACTTTGTATTGCAGACTACATTATTTTTCTTTTATTAATCTACCAACTTTCCCTTTATATTTAATTGGATGTTATAATGATATATTTATTGAATGCTTGAATTGTGAGACTCGCTGCTAAACTATACACTGCTCTTACTCCTCATAGTACACCTTATGAAGTAGGTACCTAGTAATCTTATTTACAGGTGAAGAAAATAATGCTAAGAAGGGTTAATAAATTATTTGCCCTAGATCTTTGCTTTTACAACAGTGGTCCATTGACAAACAGCATTAGCATCTCCTGGTGGGAGCTTGCTAGAAATACAGAATCTCAGAACTCAGCCCCACCTTCTGAATCAAAACCTGTGGTGGGGGAGGGGGAATGGAGATTTGTAGAAGTCTCAAAACTAGTACATAAGTAGTATCCTTTTCAACTTGAGATTTGGGTAATTATTCTCTTTAATTTTTTCTATGCTTATTTAACCTCTGCCAACATTATTATAGGAGGTTCCAACTAAAGCTTCCTCTTATGTGGACAGTGCTTTGAAGCCATTTTACCAGCTTCAGAGCGAACACAAGGATAAGCTCAAACAAGCAATAATTCAGCAATGGTTAGAAGAAGCTCTTTCTGAGAGCACTCATAAGTAAGTACTTAAAAGTAGAATATTTGGGACTTTCTTAGAAAAGTCCTGAGGCAGAATTCTCTAAGACTATCAGAGCTGCATGTAGAGCAAGTAGTGAGAACACCAAAGCCCTTCTTCATTGGGCAAGTCAGAGTGTAGGGCACTCATTGCCTTTCCAACACCTGACTCAAGAATGCCCCATTTGTGTTAGAGATTGGGTGTGCTCTCTCCTCCTCCCTACGCTCAAGGCCCTTTGTGCCGGCTCTCTACCTGTGACACCAACCAAACTGGTTGGTCTTGACAGTGTCCCTGCCAGCCCCAGGTCACACACTGCCCTACTTGCTCTTCAGGGACATACTGTGCTCCCTCTGTGCATGGCTGCCTTTTACATCTCCTAGTGCGATTTCCTTCAGGCATCATTCTCACAAGTCCAGTCATAGTGTTTCCTTTAATATCCTTTCTCTTCCCAGTCCAAAAATGGTGCTAAACATGCCCAAAGGTATGAAGTGAAAACATACACTTTAAAGTATAATTTTAACCGATAAAGAATCTGTATCTAAAACTCCTAAAATCCTTGAGTTCTGAGGTAATATAGTACTGGGTAGTTAAGACCCTATTTTTCTTACAATATTAAGAAACATTAAATATTACCATGGCTGAATATTTTATTGGAAATGATTGTTTATCTTAAACATCTTTTTTTAGCCCACCAAGCTAATTACTCTGTTTGATGTTGTACATAAATGTCTCTGTTCTGCCTACCACTGAATGTGCCTTGGTCTCAAGGTACTATGAAACTGTGTCAGATGTACTGAACTCAGTGAAGAAAATGGAAGAGAGTCTGAAAAGACTAAAACAAGCTAGAAAAACAACTTCACCCAACCCTGTTGGCTCCAATGGTGGCATGAGTGATGACGACAAAATCAGGCTACAGTTGGCCTTAGATGTTGAGTACTTGGGAGAGCAGGTAATTGAATAGCCATCATCAGTTCCGGTGATTCTGAAAATGAATTCTAAGGATCGGGCAATTACCTAATGGTTCATATGAGCCAAGGTGCTGTTGAGGCAGATAAGGAATTGATTCCCCAGCTGTTAAGAAGAAAAAGGTCAGCACCCCAAAATACTTTAAAGATAAGGAATTTGTACCTAGGAATTAGGACAAAGAAAAGACAGAAAAATACTGAAAATTAAGTTTTTGAAGTCTAATGAATTGATAGTTGGTGCCGTTGACATCTACTTTATTCACCAACACTTGTCATGAAACCCACTGAAACGTAAGCTCCAGGATGACAGACATACTTGCTATATGTATTTGATGCTATGTCCTATCTTTTGAAATAGTTGTTGCTTTGGCTTATAATAACCAGAAAAATATTACCCCTCCCTATGGTACTTGAGAAATCATCTAAGTGCAACTTCTTTGTACCTTTTCCTGGATTTTGTAGGTTTTCTATAAAACTCAGATTTTAGAATCGTGGCATATGGTTGAATATTTATTAATTATTAATGCAGGGCCTTTTCATTATCACTTAGGTGACTTTCTTGTGTTAATATCAGATTTTTTTACCTAAACTGCTTAGGTTTTCCATCTAACAATAGATTATCAAGGAAAGGACCTTTTTGTTGGAGAAAACTGAGTGAAATCATAAAATTTCTATCACAAGATACTTGGTTTTCTAGCTGACTACAATATCTCTTTTACACATCAGAACCATCACTGAAAATCTAATTTTTTTCTGTTTTGAGGTGAATTTAGAGATATATCTTGACAAAATCCAATTGCTATGATTCTTTCTTTAACAAGTCAAACTTTAAAATCCTTTTACAAGCAAGAAAGTTTGTTATAGAAACAGGAAGAACAGATAAGCAAAAGAAAGGAAGGGAGGGACTGTAGGGTGGGGGAGGGAGGGGGAGGGAGGAATGAAAAGAAAAGGCACTTCCCATAAACCCAGCCCCCAGAACTAACCGTAAAAAGCTAACAGTTACTTTGCTATATATCTTTCCAGATCTTTCTAGGTATATGTGTGTTTTTTGTTTGTATGATTCTTAATAAAAAATGGGAACATACTATGCCATATCTTGGCTACCAAAATAATTGACAATTGTTGCTGTGCCAAAGTTTTCAGTTCATCAGGTTCTAAGAAAGTTGTTGACGTTATGTTAAGAGATTAAGAGCTTGAGCCAATACTTTTGTTTTAAAGTCTCCACTTAAAAATAGAACTATTTTTGAATTTTCTTTTTTTTTTTTTTAAGTCCACAAGAGAGGCCTTTATCCTGGTAAAAGTCTGATTTGATGGACAGAGATAAATTAACATGTGGGCTGCTTAGAATGCTAAGTGTTTGGCCCTAGAAAAGTAGATTTCCCCTAAGTAAATCCTTTGCTCTACAAGAAAAAAAAATATCAGGCTTTAGGGAACAGTCTTTTTTTCTCACATATTAGAAGGTGGGGATGGATTTTTAATTTTTTTTATAAAGGTCTTTTTTCACATTCAGCTTAAGTCACAGTAACATAATTCATTCTTTTGCAGATTCAAAAGATGGGTTTGCAAACAAGTGACATAAAAAGCTTTCTAGCTCTCTTGGAACTTGTTGTTGCTGCCAAGGACCTGGCAACAATAGAACAGCCTTAAGCTTCCTGGAAGACCCTGAGCGGAGAGAAAAGTTGGACTTCTAGCCTAAAGGGAAGAATGTGACTCTGTTCTCTTCCCAAGCCTATGTAGCAAAGCAGTGCTTCCAGTGTATCTACAGCAACACGTCAATGCACCTTCTCTCAGCGTATTTGGGTCTTCTTTCACCCAAAACAGAACACTAAAGCCTTTTTCCATTGTATGGAAGATAGTTTTTAAGACATTTGAAACTTTCTACTATAGTTCACAAAGCAAATTATTTTATTTTTATTGTAAATTTTAGTGTGGAAGAGTTGGTTTCTAAAACATTAAAGTATATATATAGATATGAATATAAAGTTGTCTCCCTGATCCTGCAGTTTGAAGAGACTACTGTGGTGTTACCACAGTTTATTGTATGGAAATGCCTTCCTCTGAGATGAAAATAACTGTAAATGTACTGACTTCCTAAAGAGGCTGGGAAAGGGGGCCCTCTGTTGTGGCGTAGGTATGTGAGAACTGTGCTTCTGATCGTGCTCATGCCTGGACCTCTGTCAGGAGCTAGAATCAGTAGGAAAGAATTTATTTCCTGAATAAAAGAAATATCTGCCAAGAGTGTGTGTACCTTTTATTTGCAAATTCAGCACAAGTAATTACTCCTCAACACCTGTTTCCTTGCAGGAAAACGTCTCTTTGGAGCACCTACTTGAAGGCCCCTGTCCATCATGGCCTCCCCTTGGGCCTGTGGGAGTGCTGCTCCGTGGAAGAACAAAAAATGCACTTCCCATGTAGGTCAGTAGGTCCCATATAGATAGGAGGAACATCCTGATAAGCGTTAGAAACATTGGAAAGCAGTGGATAGATACATTTTAGTTGTTTCACTAACTCACACTCCTTATCCTAGTTTGGAGCATTGTAACGCATCTTGTTCTTAGCTGTGGCAACTGCCCAGAGAGAGTCCCTTGATTAATGAAAGGGAGTCTTTTTATTCCTCTGTTCTTTGCTTTTCATCTCAACCTCTTACTCTTTGTTCAATGGTGAGCTGTAAGGAGAAGAAGAAAAAGAAGAAATAAATGCTCGGGAATTAAGAAAACAGACACTGGAGTAAGCAGGATTGACTTTTTTTTAATTTGGTAATGAGGCAGACCTAGAGAAGTAAGAGGGGGCAAAGAAAGAAGAAACACTTGTAGAAGCTGTGTAGGGAGCACTTAGTGCTTTCACTGCCATCTCAGCACCTGTGACCTACCAGGTGGCTACCACTTTGATTCCAGATGACAGAGAATAGCATTCTCTGCTTTTTTCTACTCCCTGTAGAAAGCATGTCCTCTGGTCTTAGCAGTGAAGGCCTTGTCCCTAGATCTATATGAGTCTTATTCTGGAGTATAGTATTAGGAAGCCCATTAAAGTTGTGTCAGTCAGTCTGAGCAGAGAAAAAGAACCATATGAATGATTTAGAATAAGAGATAGAAGGATTTGACCTCCCTCAGTTGTGGGAGCAGGCTGAGTAGTCTACATTGGGCTGTTGCTTCTTTGTATGGTCCTAGATTTAAAGTCAAGAGGTTGGCAGCCAGGTAAGAAAGATGGGTATGAAGTGGGAGAACAAGGATGAATTGAGAAAAAGAAGCTGCCGCTGTCTTAAGTCCATGTCCTGAATTTATTTATACTCTGACTTGTTCATAAACAAGCATCAGGGTTAGTATTTTGTGCACTTTGAATTCTTGCAAGTGGTCATGTTTATTCTTAAGGGGGTGATATTGTACTAATGTCTAACTCTGGGACCCAACAGAATAAGCTGCCACAAATGTTTAAAGAATTCTCCAGTGCTTTTCTCCCTCTCTAGAAGGAGGACCTTGTAGCCTATAGCAGTGGAGGGAATGGAGTTCTGCCCCTTTGGTTGCTTTATCACATGAAGGGAAAAGGCAATGCAGGATAGTCACCTGCTGGCCCTAACAGAAGCAGAAGGGAGGTGTGGAAGGACCAGCTCTGGAGGTGGGCAACCGAAACAGGCCTCTAGGCCCTTGCTACTCAGACCGGACCACCCTCGTGGCAGTGTCACCTGCCATTGTTGGCAATGTTATTTCTCACCCCCACCCCAGCATAACTGAATCAAAAACTTCAATCTTGAGGTGATAATGCTGCTGTTGCATGGGCCACTCTGAGAAGCAAGGCCCTAAGGCCTTTCCCCTCCTGTAGGGAAGATTCCTGGTCCTTGCTCAGCTGTCAGTGGGATAACCTAAAAAGTTGTGACTGAATTGTACCAAGCCATGAGAGGGATCCAGCTAGCCCTCAGACACCTTTGAACATCAACAAGGCTTGTCTGATGCTAGAAAGTACATGAAAGATTCTAAGATTTCTGTCAAGTTGGGGACTCTTTAAATCTAGTTAGGGAGACATAGACATTTCTTAAGAGCAAAGGAAATGCAAAATCCAATCTAATCATCCTGGTGGGAGATGCACCTCTGGATGAGCACACAGAAGAATTAGGAAACGAATGCAGGGATGTGGGTTGTATGACCCCCAGACTCTTGAAGTTATGGAGTCACTGACATTTCAACACACCAAGAGTTTGTGAATCCCATCAGAATTGTCCAGAACATCCTTGACCATTTTGCAGCTTTAAAAATTACAGGAGATGATATTTTAAATACACAATCTACTATCCAAAACCTTTTGTAATCAGAATTATTTAAGTTTTAGAAAGGTAAAGTATCTATCCTGCAGGTCATATAACATTCCCAGGGGGCTCCAGGACAGCACCTCTAATCAAACTCATAAATCTTTATGCAGCCAAACTTACTAATATTCACACTATAAAGATTCTAGATTTTAAATAGCCTCATTTCTGTTCAGATGGGGTTTGGTACTAAATGAATAACCAAAAATAAACTTTCAGTTTTCTAAATTGAGTAAGAGCTTTGGGATCTAATTAATTTCTTTGCTGGACTGTGAGAAGTATCACTCTGCACATAGCTCTAGGTCTCTTGCCCAGCCAAAAACTTTAGTAATTTTAGTTGCTAAATAATTGCCCTATCTAATTGATCAAGACTTTCAACCCCAAGAAGACTTAGAATTTTGTGAAGAAATGTTTAAGAGAATCAAAACCATAGTGATAGCATTTTTGCATTAAATAATCTGAAATTTTGCATCTTTGTAATGATTTGAGAGATGTAGTCCTACCTAACTTTCCATTTGTAACTCTGCGCATAGAAAATACCTTGACATCAGAAGACCACTGGCAACATTATACTCCTAGAAACTGGCAGAAGCTGAAGCAACCTGCTAAGTAGAGAACTTAGTCTATTGCTAGATGTATTTTAAAGTAAAGTAAAAAAATTCAGATGTTCTAATCCTTCAGCTGTCCATGTCAACTCTGTCTTGTGTTTGGCACAACTTCAAAACTACCATTATTTATGTGTTAGGATGACAACACAGGCAGTGATTCCAGGAATCACTGAAGGCAGGGATTACTCTGGGGCATAAAGTCTGGGCTCAGTGAGCAGCTCACTAGTATTTGTTAAATGAAAGAAGGTATGTGCTGGGAGTGAACGGAAAAGCAGCTCCGGATTCAATAAACACATACTTGGACCATTTTTTCATTTGCAGTTGTTTTAAGAGTTAGATAAACACTGCCACAGTTATACTTGTGATTATAAGATGTACAATCTATCCGATAGCTTACAACAAATGATAGAGCCTATCTGTTGTGGCTACTGCCCCTTCTAGAAACCGGTGTTTGGAGTTGAGATCCTGTGCACCATTTAAAGCAGTGCTTTCTAAACTTTAAAGTGGGCATCCTGTAAAAATGCACGTTCTGGTTTGGTAGCTGTGGGGCAGGACCTGAGAGTCTGCATTTCTAAAAAGCTCCCAGGAAAAGCTGATACTGCTGGTCCAAGGACCACACTTTGAGTAGCAAGGCTTTAAAGCACTGCTATTCCCTGTACTTCCAGTTCTCCCAAGAGACTTTGCATCCAATTGCAATTTCAAACACACCCAAACTGGAGAGTGCGTATGCTAGGCCTCCACCCTCCACTGGCCCTTCTAGCACAGAATAAATTAGGGAGTGAGTGCTGAGAGTGGAACGGAAAGGTAAACCTA
>PVKH010021464.1:0-14325 GCA_004027955.1 Chaetophractus vellerosus | reverse complement strand
TGGAATTTACCCTGTAGTACTGGAATGGAATTGGAAGTGTCAGTGCAGAATCATAGTTTTTAATATACATGAATAGAAATAAGTGTAGATAAATGTATGCATGCATGGGTATGTGTTTACACACATATATTTTCTAGCGTTGTCTGCAAAAAGGACCTAAATGCAATGACCCAGTAGGAACAAGCAACTGAGGTACTCAGATCTTGATTTCTTGTAGTACACTCTATTAAAAAGAAACCAAAGGTCCTTTGGGAAATGATTGAATCCAGGGCTGGGACAGGGAATCTACAAGATAAGCCTGAAACATCTTGTGTTAGAAATTAAGAAAATGTACAAAGAATTATGGAAACAAGTGAAAACGACGAAGGAGACAGCTTGAAGGGCTTTCCTTGGTAAAGTCTGGGACAATTTGATCATCACAATATATAATGAATATAATAGATTATACAAGTAGAAAAGGAATCTGAGTCAATACTGATACAGATAGAGAGATGATAGATAGACACATAGATAAACAGAGGTGAAGGGAAAGCTCCACTTTATATTAGAATGCCAACTGATAAATGTAAAAGGAATGATAGAATTTACAAATCATGTTGGAACCCACTATAGAAATAATTGATTCAGGCAAGATTCATCAAAGGATATTAGAACTGATGGGTAAAAGTTTGATGTGGAACAGGTTATTTATATAGTCTCAAAGTATTCTCCACATATTATTTATTTACTCATTAATGAATGAATATAAAACACACATTAAGTAACCTTACAGCAGAAAAGCCTAGCAAATACCAACTAAACCAAGTAATAGTTGACAGTATCAACTGCTGGCATCATGTGCCTGCAGAAATGATGCTCTGAGAAGAACACAACATCACTTCTATGGTACTCCTGCTAGAAATGCATACGTGACAAGAAAACATTATACAAACCAAAATTGTGGGACATTCTACAAAATAACTCTTAACAAATAACAAGGTCATAAAAAATAAGGAAAGAATTAAGAACTGTTCCAGAATGAAGGAAACTAGAGAAACATGGCAACTAAATGCAACAGCAGATCTTGGATTGAATCCTGGATTTATAGAGGAATTAGGACCACTGGAAAAATTTGAATTGGGTCCATGGATTTGATGGCAATATTTTATCAATGTCAATTCCCTAACTTTGAAGTTATATAGGGAAGTATCCTTGTTTTTAGGAAATACACACTGAAATGTTAAGGAGTAATGGGGTATCATGTTAGCAACTTACTCTGAAATGGTTCAGGAAAGTATATAGTAATATGCATATATGTATGATGAGACAGAGAGAGCAAGAGAGAGAGAGAGAGAGAATGATAAAAGTAAATTTAGTAAAATGGCAATATTTGGGAACCAGAGATCTTTACACTGTTTTGCCCATTTTCTGGTAAATCTGAAATCATTTCAAATTAAAAGTAAGAAAAAGAACCTTAATTTTCCCTGTAACTTAAAAAAAAAGTGGGGAGAGGGATATAAAGCCACACACAAAAACAAGAAGCACTGCCCCAGGAGACTCCACACAAAAAATAATTTGGGGTTGTATTAACGTATAAAAACATGGCGAGGAAAAACAGTTGCCTTTATCACCCATTTCTGCCTCCCAGGAGGAAGATCTCAAAATTTGGGTTCTAAATATCTGTGCACTTTGCTCCATTTCAATTTACTGATTTCCAGTTTCTCGGAGAATTACTTTAGTAGATTGCATCCCTTTCCAATATTGCTCAGTGTGGCCTCCGTCCAAATATCCTGTGTGAGGCTTTATAAATGTTCTCAGCCTGACCTCACAACGTGTCTCTTTTCTGTAGGAAAACAAAGAGATATATTTTTTACATTCCTAGACCATACCTGGCATTTTCATTTGTTTAATTAATTGTTATTGACTTTAATTTACTGAAAATCATCTCTTTTTCCCCAGAGTTTGGACTTAAAGGAGGGGGACTTGGATGGTAGGCAGAGGGGAGGAATATTATCAGAGGTATTTCTTTTCAGGAAAGGGGTTTTGCAGTACAAAAAGCTCATGTTTTCTCTGTGCTTTTCTCTAATTCTAGATATTGAGGTTCATGATTAAAGTTTAAGACTATCTTCCAGGTATGATTTTTGTAGATAGGGAATCTTGGTAAGTCTCAATATTTATTTGAGTTAAAGACTGCAATAAAATTGCAATCCTTTCTCTGTGTCACATTCTTCTAGGTTTCAACAGTCTTGATCAATTTGCAACTGCATTTCAGGAAGTTAACAATTTCTTCCCCAAAGAAGCTAAATGCTGTGCTTGCTGTGTTGGAAAGATAAGAAAATTGAGTCTTGGTGGAAATCTAGTGCTACAGCTAGATCCAAATGTTGACAATGGTGGTGGTGGTGATGGTGAAGAAGGAAGAGGAGGAGGAGGGAGAAAGTGATGATGAGTACAGCTGCTAACATTCAAACGTTTATTTAGGCCCTGCTCTAAGTGCTCCACATGCCCTTAGCATATGTAAATTTTAAAATAACCCCATGAAGTTTTTATTAACACTATCTTTATTTTACAAATGAAGAAACTGAGCTCCAGAAAGAACAGATAAGTTGTCAAAATTCACAGAACAAATAAGAGGTGGAGCCAGGCTCCAAACCCAGGGCAGTCTGTCTCTCTCACACTAACATATTAAATTGGGAGATGCCCTCTCCCCCTGGCCCCTCCTCCAATACACACTTGCTATATCCCCTGGATTTTCATAAAACCCAGGAGTTGAGTGGGTAAGAATTTTATTCTGTCTACTCCTGTAGTTCAGATATACACAGACAAATCTGACATACTTGAAGCACACTGGCGCTATGGAAGCCAAATTACATATAGCAGCCAAGGAGCCCCTGAGAGAGACAGAGAGCAACACAGAAAGAGAGACAGAGACACAAAGAGAGAAAGACAGACAGACACAGAAAGAGAGAGACAGAGACAAACACAAAGAACTGTGTACTTGACGACAGCCTCAGTAACCTCTTGAAGGGAAAGGAACACATTCATGATATAAGGAAAACACTATACTTGAATCTATCTTAAACTTTAACCCAGATTCAGGGGGTAGCATGAATTTTTCATGAGGAAACCTTTCTTGGAAACCCAAACTAAGACCCAAGACAGCAAACAGGCTGGGTTTTCCTCTTTGAGGTGGGGAGCTGTTGGGTTCTGGGACCTTGGAGTCAAGTCTTAAAATGACCCATTCTCAGGTTCACAATTTCTTGGCACCCAAGGACAGTGGGACTAACCCTAATATTGAAGAGGACATTCTATTTGTAATAAGTACATAGATTTATTTGGTTCTTAAGAGTCTTACTTTTACTTCTTAACTAACAGTTGTGGAGGATGAGCCAGAAAAAAAATTTTAAACCTATGATCCTATGTATTTTCTTGACTAACTAACTACCAAAACGTGAAATTGAGCGATTGCTCTCTTGCATGCTGCTCTTCCCAAATATCGGGAAAACCTGCTTTAGACCTTGAAACAAACCTGGCACCCATTCGCTCTTTCAGGAAGTATTTGTTGAGTGCCTACAACTGCCAGGTACTTGATACACACAGTGAACAAAGCAAAGATCCCACCCGCACGGAGTACATAGCTTAGTGTGGGGAGAGAGATAATTAACACTATGCATAATTAATAAGTAAGTCATTTCGGGTGTTAGAAGGTGCAAGTGCTATGGAGAAAAGATAAAAGAGAGCAGGGTAAAGGGCATCGGGAATGCCCGACAAGGGGAAGGCAGGTTTCAGTGTTAAGTAGTATAAACACTTTTGATGTTTTATAATGGAGACAAGGGAGAATTTTTCCATCTGACCCATGCCCAGGCTGTCTCCAAATATGTCACCAATAACCTATTGTACAGTTGTCTGGATGAGGATTTCCAGATGGAAAAATTTTACTGCAGCCCTTAGATATGATGACATAATTGACTGATTCCTCATCCCTTAGTTATTTGCTTGTGTGTGTGTGTGTGTTTGTGTCCTTTAGGTGTTTGTTTGTTTTAATGCAAGTACAAAGAAATATGAAGGTATTTTTATTTAATCCCTTTTAAACATAAAAGTAGTACACAGATACCTTTCTTTGCTTTGATTTAATTGGCTGCCCTTTAAAAGATATCCCTTATCTTTTTTCCTAAATCCTCCCCTTCCTATTTGCAGTGAAGGTTATAATACTAGCAATGAGTTTTTTTCTTGGTAAAGACTGGGACAAGGGATCAGAGTTCTTCAATCAGTGTCAATTAGAAATGTCACAGTTTGCAGATAAGGGAAAAATCTGATTTACAGAGACTCAAACAAATAGGCATTTATTCTTCTCTTGAAACAAGAACCCCAAGGTAGGTGGTTGCTGGGATAGGGTCAGTGACCCGACAATTAATCAGGGAACTGGATCTTTGTTTTTCCCTGCTATCATTCTTGGAAATTGGCTTTTATCCTCTTGCTGTTACCTTGCAGTTATAAGATTGCTATTGCATCCTTAGGCATTATCTACATTCTGGGCAGGAAGGAGGTGGAAATAAAAAAGACCTCCTTCTCAAGCAACTTTCTAACATTGTTCAGGAAGGAAAGTGCCACTGCCAGTCTATACATCCTATTGGCCAGAGCTAAATCATGTGCTCACTCCTAGACCAATCTCAGGCCAAGGGGAATAAAATTGTGTTGGCTCATCTAAACCAATCATTGTTTTTCCACTGTGATCCAGGGACCTTTGACCTCTAACAGAAGAAAACTGTGTTCTGTTAGCAAGAAAGAATAGGGTCAGAAATGATTATTGGGTGGGACAGAAGATATGAGGAATAGTGACTGCTATGTCTAATATTGTGAAATTGCATATTTTGACAAGCGTGAAGGTTCTATTAGTTGTTAAGGATATATTACATGTGCTCACAACTCACCCATTGTCTCATGAGGTACCCCTGCTTGAATATATTCCTCCAAGGACACAGAGAAAGGAAAGGAGAGGAGGGGAGGGGAGGGGAGAGCAAAATTACATGAGAACAAGAAAATGAAATCTTTAGGGTGATGGAGCACATCATGTCCCCCACAAAGGCATGTTCAAGTCCTAACCCCTGGTCCTTTTGATGTGAATGCATTTATAAATAGGGTCTTTGAAGATCCTACTATGGTGAGGCCAAACTGAAAAAGAGGATTGATCCAATATGACCAGAATCCTTATAAGCAAAGGAAATTGGGACCTGGTTGTAGGAGTGAGGAGGAGACATGAGGAGACAGAAGGCCATGAACAGAGGTAGAGCCTGAGTCCTGGGTTGCTGGCAAGCCATCACCAGGAGGCTGCAGACTCCTGAGAAGGCATGGCCCTGCCAATACGTTGGTTTTGGACTTCTATCCTCTCAGACTGTGAGACAAGAAATCCCTGTTGTTTAAGCCCACTGTCTGTAGGATTTGTTATAGTAGCCCTGGCAAACTAAGATAGGGAGTGTAATTTCTTAGATACCCCTTGTGAGGAAGGGAAAGGAAAACAGGGCATCTATACCTAGCTAGAGTGAGGTTTTGTCAGGACACAAAACCTATGTTTACTCAGGGCATCCTAAACTACACTACAAACATGAATATAAGTAGTATATAATATCCGAGCTCTGTCCTTCTTAATTATTATTAATCACAAAGGAAAAAATAATAACTTTATGATGGAGAAGTCTGGCAGGCCTTGCCTTAATGAAGTGATCAAAGTTAGCATCACCAGTATTGAGATGTGCCATGTGCCACCTGATCAAATGCCATGAGAACTTGGCAAGAATAACTTAGCAAAGATGCATAACTTAAATCTGATCATGAGGAACATCAGACATGTCCAAATTAAGAAACATTCTACAAATTAGCTAGCCTGCAATCTTCAAAAGTGTCAAGGTCATGAAAGTTAAGAAGGAGCAACTTTAACAGAGTGAAAAGGGCTGAAACCATGACCACTAAATGCAATGCATGATTCTGAACTGAATCCTTTTGCTATAAAGGGCATTATTGGGACAATTAAAATTTGAATGAGGTCTGAAGATTAGATTGCAGGAATGTATCAATTTAATTTACTGATTTTGATGTTTACATTTGTTTTGTGTGGGACAATGCCCCTTTTAGAGAAAGTGCACACTAAAGTATTCCAAGATGACAGAGTTTCATATTATCAACTTACTCTCAAATGGTTCAATAAAATTTTTTTGTATTATTTTTGTACATTTTCTCTAAGTTTGAGATGATTTCCAAAAAAATACTCTTCTGCTCTTTTCTCTTACTGGTATGTAGAGATGCCAATTCTTTGTATTGGTTGCATAGTATTCCATTTTCTGAACATACTTCTCTATTGATGGATGTTTAAATTGCTTCCAATCTTATGCTGTTATAACCTATGCTGCAATGAATATTTTTGTGCTTATGTTAATTTGCACATATGCCACTTTAGCTGTAAAATAAATATCTAAAAGTGGAAATGATTTTAATTGATTTTAAATGGAAGCCACATATGGCAGTTTGAGATTTTTTTTTTTATAAATCCAAAAAAAGAGAAAGATTATGTTTGTAAACTAATCTATTCCTCTGGGTGTGATACCCTTTGATTGCATTAAATTCAGCTGAGGGACCTTTGATTAGGTTACTTGAAAGATCGATTTAGGGCTTTTGATTGGACTAAGTCAGTAATGACTCAAGTTGAGTCCCTGCCCTCTGGGTGGGTCTGGTGTAAATGGACTCACACAGATGGAGAAAAAAGGGAGGCAGCATATTTGATTCTGCAACATGAGAGAGAGAGAGAGGCCTGCTTAAGCACAAAGCCCCCTAAGAGGCTGGGCCCATCAAGCAGCTCAAGTGGAGACCAGCCCTGTTACAGCTGAACTTGGGAAGAGAGCAGAACAGCCGAGACTGATGTAGGAGGCCTGGAAAGAGACAAGCCCTATGGCTGGTTGCTCAAAGCTAAGCTCCAAGAGACAGTAGATTCTGGAAGGGAAGGCAGAGACCTCCGCAGAAACTGGTGGCAACAATGCCAGGATCAACAGTAGCTGACTTTGGTGAGAAACCATCTCTTAAGGTGCCATTTAGTTGGAATTTTTAAGGCCTTGGAACTGTGAGTTTCTCCCCCAGATAAATCCCTTTTGTAAAAGCCAACACATTTCTGGTACTTTACATCGGCAGCCCTTTGGCAAACTAAAACACCACATTACAACATACATTGTGCATAATGCAACATGATGAAATATTTACTAAAAAAATTTACATTGACTGAGCTGGTTTAATAATGCTTCATATTAGCACCAGGAATACAACTCTAATCTTTGCCTTCAAAGGACAGAAAAGTTTGAGAGATTTAATTTTTTTCCAATTTAAGATATGTCTTAATATAGACTTTATTTTTTAAATGGAAGGTAAAAAATGAATAACCTTTTCTCCCTAAGGTGTATATAAAGCTTTTTTGAACATGGAAAGGAAGCCCCGAAACAGTTTTAGATATTTTACTGAAATCCTTAGCCTTAATTTTGCTATTAATATTAATAGTAGGGCCTGGCTAGATAGCTCAGTGGATAAGAGCGCGCTGGGGTACCACATGGGAGGCCCCGGGTTCGGTTCCCGGGGACCTCTCCGAGCAGGCAGACGGCCTTGAGAAAGGCAAGCCGCCGTGGGTGGGGCAGAGCCGCCGTGGGCAAGGCAAAAAGCCGCCACGGGCAGGGCGGAGCCCCCAGAGGCATGGCAAAGTCACCCGTGAAAAGCGGAGCTGCCGCCTGCGAACCGCGGAAGCCAGGCAGCCCGCAAAAAACATGGAGGACTGCTGCCCGCAAAACATGGAGCGGAGCCGCCTGTGAAAACGGAATGGAGCCACCCTCGAACGGAGCGAGCCGCCGCCGTGGAGGGCCAACTCGGTGCGTCGCTGCAAAGACGGGGGAAGACAAGAAGCAGACATAGAAAAACACAGGAGAATGGATACACAGCAAGAGCAAGCAGAAAGGGGGGGGGGATATGTAATAAATAAAAAATAAATCATAAAAAAATATTAATAGTAATTAATATTGTTAATGTTATGGTGATTTCAAATAAGGCCAGTTTGCAATTTGACACAGAGTCATCTGTTTTGTCCCTACATTTTGAGGTTTCACTGTGCTTTGGTACATTTAAGTTTTGCCAACCATCTGCTGAAAATCTATGGAGAAAATAGCCCATCTTTCCAAGAACAAAAATATTATTTTCGAGGTTGTTTTTCCACATATTTTCAGAAGTGAGTTCAGAAGTAAATATATTCCCCCAAATTTTTCAAATATAAGTGGAGGCCATAAAAGACATCCACTCCAGGAAATTGACACTTACAGAACTGTCAAGTTGCATAAATGATTTTTAGGGATGTTGGTAGCAGCCCTGTGGACAGAGGATGCTCTCCAACAAGAATTTATCAAGGAGATCCACAAATTACATAATGTGCAAACCTCACAATAGTCCTAAAAGGCGGGAAACTGTGGCAAGGTCCCCAACACTAACCAGCGTGCTTAGGAATAAATAGTGATAAACAATTAAGACACCAAACAGAAAGAAACAGATCTCTTTAGGCGATAAAAGTAATTCCTCTAATATGAGGACTTTGGTGAAAATGTTTTGAGTTGGAGCTAGAGTTGAAGTCGATCTCTGGTTTTCAAAGGGGCCAGGCAAAGCCCCAGAAGCAGAACAGTGTAGCGGTTGAGGGCATAGCAAGGGCTTTGGATCATAATCTCACTACTTCATAGTATGCACATCCCTTGGGTCAAATGATTTACCTTCTCTGAATCTCATTTTCTTCTGCTATTTGATGGGAGATAATAATGCCTACTTTCACCAAAGTCTAAACAAAAAGAATCTAACCCGGCAGTGTACGTTAACTAGCAGAAAGTCTCTGACTTGTCAAAATTTGCTTATGAGAGGGCAGGTTGATTTTTCTTGGGTACCGCAGCATGTCCATGGAGGCTTTCAGGGACCGAACCTGAGGGACTTTTTCCAACCTCACCTGTCTCCGCACCTCATCAGGGAACTCACCCATTAGAAATAATCCCCAAAACGCCCCTCTGTAGTGCCCCCTATTCTTTCACATCTCAGTTCCCCTTGCCTGGAATACACTTCTCTGTTTTCTTCATGACTCAGCTCAAGGATAACATCTGCCAAGAAGCCTCCTCTCACCACCGGCTTTCCCATTCAGCGAAGTCAGGCGTTGCGATGTGCGCCTGCGTGTGCTGGGGATGGAGAGAGGTGGATGGGGCAGGGGGAGGAGGAAGGGGAGGAGGGTGATACAGGGAGTAGGAGATGAGGCTGAAGAGGGCCTTTGGGAGCCAGGTTGCAAATGGCCTTACACGCTATGTATGGAGTTTGGCTGAATTGTACAGGCAAAAGCTTATGGGGGCTACAGAGGTTTTTAGTAGAGGAATGAGATGGTCTGTCTGTAGTGAGGACAGATGCAGGGGTTCTCAACCTTTTTTGGTTCCATGGACCCCTTTGCCAGTCAGGTGAAAACCATGGACCCCTTACTAAGTCCACACTATACTGGGTATTATTTAATAAATAGATCACATGTGCACCAACGTGTCTGCACAGGAAGAATGTTTTTTTTTTTGAATTTCAGTTCAAGCTCAGGGACCCCTGGTTAAGAACCCCCGGATTAAAGAGTGAGGAAGTGCCACAGATGCAAACACCACATAAAGAGAACAATTCTCCCTGCTGGCATCTGTCTTTCCTTTGGGGTTTCCTAGGAGTTGGTGGGTTGGTGCATGGCTCAGTGGAGGTGGCATTTCACAGGAGTCCTGGAGACTCACAAAGCATCAGCGGGTGAGTGTTAGGGTCCCTAACACATGCGTCTGACAGCGACAGCTCAGACTCTTTCCAAAGTCTGTTCTCTCAGTTTCCATCTCCTTATAACAGAGAGGGCAAAGGACAACACTAATATATTGTAATAATGAAAAAGTTGAGGGAGAATTGGAGAAACAGGGGGAAATGGCAAATGAAGAAGGAACATGCTTATAAAAGGTAGTGACTGCTTTGCTTATCTGCTACAGGCTTTTCCTATTTCTATGGGTCTCACATTTTAGCAAGCACTGGCATCACCTGGAAGGCTCATTGAATCACAGAATCAGAATTTCTGACTTTGTAGATCTGGAGTGGAACCAAGAATTTGCATTTCTAACAAAATCCCAATTGCTGCTGCTGGTGGTCCAGGGACCACACTTTGAGAACCACTGACCTATTTTTTTGTTGTTGTTACATATTCCCCCCTCCCTTTCTGCTTGCTCTTGCTATGTTCATTCTTGTGTTCTTCTGTGTCTGCTCTGTCTCCCCCCGTTGCAGCGACACGCCGAGTCAGCTCACCGGGCAGGCGGCTCTGCTCTGTTCGTGAGCGACTTGCCCTGCCCGTGGCAGCTTTTTGCCCCGCCCACGGCGGCTCTGCCCCGCCCACAGCAGCTTGCCCTTCTCAACGCAGTCTGCCCGCCTGGAGAGGCCCGGGAACGGAACCCAGGGCCTCCCATGTGGTGAACCAGCTCCCTATCCACTGGGCTACAGCCGGCCCCCCCACTGACCTATTTTTAATCTCCTTTGAGCTTCTCAATAACCTAGCAAGGTAATATTGTTTCAAAAGGAGAACAGTTATTGAAAAATAAAGTAACTTGACCCTGCCCTGGGTCAACTAATAAGTAGGAATCAAAACTGGGGTTTGAAGCCAAGTTCTACTTGGCTTTAACCACCCACATTTTCCCACCTCATGCCCTCTTGTCCACTGCAGCTGTCTTGAGACATTACACAGGAGAAACTGAGCTCCCAGCTATTTCCTTTCCATCAGTGACCAAACTGCCCATAGCTCTTAAGTGTGAGGGTGGAACTTAAAGGAACATTTTGCACCCCTAAACTTTTTTCTCTCCAATAACTATCTCAACCCTTTGAGCAGTAGTCTTCCACTATGGCCCCAAAGGCCATATCCAGGTACTACGTGAACAGTTGCTCATGTTACATTGCCTCTGACAGGAGATACAAAACAAACAACTTCTCCACATACAAACTAATGCCTGGAAGCCATTTACTAAAGAAAAAATCAGGGCTCTATTAAGTTAAATTTGAATTTCAGATAATATAACAATATTTTTGGTATAAATATATGCCCCATGCATTATTTGAGACATAATATACTAAAACATTATTTGTTATTTAGTTGAAACTGAAATTGAAATGGGTTTCCTGCCCTTATACATCTTGCCTTTGATGCGCTTTCCAGCGAGTTGGAGCCTCCCCGAAGTTTGCATTATTCCCTTCAGCACTCCCAGGTGGATGCGTATGGAATCGCCCCTCTGTGCTCAGTGGGTCTTTCTCCTGTTCCCTTTTTAAATATTTCCATATGCTGTGAAAATCCTGCCAGAAACCCTGTTCCCGACTTTGGTTCATTTGTTTGAGCACCTTCACTTGCTGATTGTCCACTTTGGGATAGGGGAAAAAAAAAAAAAAAGAACACAGGAAAAATAGTCCCTTTGGGTATGATTGTGTGCTGTAACTAATTCTTTTCTCTGCAGTTAATAAGGATGCAAAAAACCAAGATGCTTGTTCTTGGTCACAGGAAACATCTCAATTCAATGCTTTGTTGTTGTTAAAGGTAATACTCGACCTGTAAATTGGGCAAAGGTTTACATGAGGGTGGGTCTTAAAATAAATTCTTTCTGTTATTTACAATGCATATATTCCCCTACTGTGATAATCAAAAGGATAGTACCCTTGTGTTTTTTTTTTCTAGATAGATTTTTAAAAACAGGGAAGCTAGTAAATACCAACTACAAAGTTTACCCACATAATTTTGCCCAAAGCAGGACTTGATACTCCTCCAAACTCCCAAATATACTTCACCAGTTCAGTGTTCACTGACTTAATATTAGTTAATAGAGGCTGGACATAATGTAGTATTCCTTGACTCTAAGTGGCATTTTTGTCTTTTATTTTTAATCATTACACTGTATATATTTTAGACTTAGGTGACTCAAATATTATGTTTTCATAAATGAGTTTAAATATTTATAAAATCAGAATTTTAAAAATATCTAATGTGTTCTTCTTGCTCTCCTTTGTCCCCTTCCCCTTTCTCTCTTTCTTCCTTCTCTTTCCCTTCCTTCCCTTCCTTCCCCTCCTCTGTCCTTAGCCTTCCCTTCCTTTTCAGAATAGTTCAGTCCAAATGGTAGGGCTGAGCCAGGCAGACATAGTAGAGGAGACGGGCATCTGAGCTTGAGATGTGGGAACTCCGGTGAGGTGAGGAATGGGTCTGCACGGGGTGGGGTAGAGGCATCTCAGAATGGCAGATTCAGCAAATAAGAATACAGGACTCTCACTTAAATGTGAATCACAAATAACTTCTTTTTTTAGTATAAGTATGTCCTATGCAATGTTTGAGACATACTTATACTTAAAAACCTATTTGTTGGGAAACGGATGTGGCTCAAGCGATTGGGCTCCCATCTACCATATAGGAGATCCAGGGTTCGATCCTGGGGCCTCCTGGTGAAAGACAAGCTGGCCCATGCAGAGTGCTAACCCACGTGGAGCGCTGGCCTGTGCAGCAGTGCTGGTCCGAGCAGAGGGCTGATGCAGCAAGATGATGCAACAAAAAAAGACACACAGGAGAGATAATAAGAGATGCAGCAGACTAGGGAGCTGAGGTGGCACAAGAGATTGAGCACCTTTCTCCCACTCCAGAAGGTCTCAGGATCAGTTCCTGGTGCCGCCTAAAGAGAAGACAAGCAGACACAGAAGAACACACAGAGAGCAGACAGAGAGTGCAAAACAACAAGGGGGACAAGAAATTAAAAAAAAAAAATCTTAAGAAAAAATAAAAAACCTATTTGTTATTTATCTAAAAGGGAAATGGAAATGGAACTGGATTTCCTGATATTATGTACCTATTCCACCAAGGGTCATCTGAGCACAGCTTAGAAGGGGAAGTCATCCAAATGAGTAAAGGGGAGGAGGTGGCAACAACTCAGTAATGGGTGTCAGAGACCAGTGGGATGAGAGAACTTTCCAGGAAGAAAGGGACGATTGCCCAGGATATGGGTTACGCATAAGGTATTGATCAAATAAGGAAAGATATTGAAGATTATTTGAGCCAAGATTTTCTCGGTTAGAGAAGGGAGCTGCAAATTTGTTGAGGGAAAAAGTAGAATGAGCCCTGTGTTGTGATGTTGGAATCAGAGATATCAGTGTGAACTCATGGTTAATTATTTTTAAATGTCATATGTATATTTGCCTTCTATGCATAGAATATCTCTGGAAAATGGGCAAGACAGTTTAAGTTTGACTCTGGGGAATAGAACTGGGTGGTTACTGCACAGAATGGAAAATTAGTTTTTCTTTTATCTCTTTTGCTACTTTAAAAATTTTGTGCCACATGCTTACATTACCTTCACTACACAATATATTTTTAAATATTTAAACTTTTTTTTATTGACTAATTTCAAATCAGAAGATTAGAAGTAGGA
This sequence comes from Chaetophractus vellerosus, assembly GCA_004027955.1. Classification (NCBI taxonomy): domain Eukaryota; kingdom Metazoa; phylum Chordata; class Mammalia; order Cingulata; family Chlamyphoridae; genus Chaetophractus; species Chaetophractus vellerosus. The sequence goes on along the minus strand of PVKH010021464.1, from coordinate 853 downwards.
GGTGGCAGGGACTTTAGAGATTGTCTTTGTCTAGGCCAAATTTAAGATGGTGTAACCAAGGACCAGAGAAGTTTAATGAGTCTCAAGATCATAAAACAAACTAGTACAGTACAGAGGAAAGAGAATGCTCTGGATTTTAATCCTGATCCAGTTACCTGGCAGCTTGTCACTCAGACTCTCTGAACCTCTCTTTCCCCCATGATAGTGCAGAGCACAAAGCAAAGGCTCTGGAGTCAGCTTGCTCAGGGGTGAGCCCCTGTCAGCTTCACTTTGTCCTGGTGTATAGCCTGGGCAAGTTGGCTGGCCACTTCAAACTGCAAACTCCTTACTTGCTGTGATGTAATCACTTTATTTCATCAAATCTACGAGGACCTATATTGTTTAAAATGCACCATTATTTTATTTTCCATGAAGAATTTATCAGGAGTGCTGCAATTAATTGTAAGATGGCATCTACTGTGAGATGCACGCTGATTTCAGCGACAGAAAATGTGAAAAATGTGCAGCTTAGACTCCATGTAATGTAGTATTTATCCAAAAGGGAAAAATACATTTTATTTTTTAAAAATCCCATGGCAATTGAGGAACAGGTAGACATAAATGACAAAAATCAGGGTGGCATCAAAAAACAATGAGGACAGGACAAAAATAGAGAAACAAAGTGAAGATTTAATAGAAAGTAAATACCTCAAGCATTGCGCAGGTTTTTTTTTGTTGTTGTTGTTGTTGTTTTAGGATACATCAATTTACATAAATGTTACACAGAAATTTTAGGAGTACCCATATGCCCCACCTCCCACACCTCTCACAACCTCCCACATATACATCCTTCATCAGTGTGGCACATCACCTG
>PVKH010021463.1:0-14289 GCA_004027955.1 Chaetophractus vellerosus | reverse complement strand
TGATCAGTTCTTTCCCGCAGACTTTGGGCCCTCTGTCAGCCTCAGCTCTGTCCTAGGGGCTTTCATCCCTAGCCCCTGCTTCTCTCTCAGGGCCTGACACCTTCCCTTCCTCCCTTTCTCATTGCTGCAGTCTCCCCCTTCTTTCCTTTTACCCACAAACAAGCTCAAGTCTTCCTCCACAGAATCCTCCAACCAGACTTCCCGTGAAGCTAATTCTTCTCTCTCACCATTACTGTCAAGTTCTTAATTCTTTTTTCATTACAAAAGTAATATATATTTGTAGTAGAAAAATTGGAGGTGCAAAGAATCTAACATTTGTTTTAAACATCCGTCTCACATGTCTAGAGGTAATTACCAATGTTAATATTTTGTGTTCTATTCTTCCAATCGTATTTCTATGCATATATAATATTCATTTGTTTTAACATTGACAGCATTCTGTACATTCTATTTTGTAACCTGACACTTTTTTTGTGTCAGTAAGTAGTCTTCTACAACATGAGTTTTAATTGTTATTTTAAACATTTTCCAGTGTATGGATGCATTGTAATTTATTTAGCCATTTAAAACCATAAAGACAAGGATATTTCCAATTATTTGCTATAATTTATAACATTACAGTAAAACCTTTGTAAATGAATCTTTTTACATATTCCTGATTATTTCTTTAGTATAAATTTCTGGAAGAGAATTTCTGTGTGCACATTTTAAGTATTTGGATACATATTTTATTGTAAAATATTAAATGTTTTGAAAGAATAGCCTATTACATCGCCTCAATTTTAACTCCTATTCACTAAATTCTAAGCAATCCTGGCCCTTCCACCATGAAGCCACTCAGGTAAAGGTCAACAGTGACCTCCTAATCACAAATCTTCTCAGGTCTTAACCTGTCTAACTTCTTTGCAGCGACTGATTAGTTAAAAGATCGTCACATTACTCAATTACAGCTAATGAGAAGAAAATATGTTTTGGAAAGAAAAGCTTCCTTTCTGTCCTGTGGCAGCTATTAGAAGAGATGTTTTTCTCTTCCCCGGGATGTTGTAGTGGAAATATTTGAGGTCCAGAATTGTTCAGCCATTTTGCTACTGAGATAGAAGCACCTGGAGCTGCCTGAGGATTGCTGGTGGAAGATGAAGCAGGAGTACCCTGGAAGATGGAGCAGAGGCACAGAGTGAACCAGCATATGTGTGTGGATGTATTTATTATTATTTTTATTACTATTGTTTATCATTATTTTATCTAATGGTCGTGTGTGATGTTTCTTATATGCCAGGTACTGTTGTTCTAAGTGTTTTTTAACTATTAACTCATTGAATCATCGTAACAGTCTTATAAAGTAGGTACTCCTATTATCTATGTTTTACAGTATAGAAAACCAATACACAGAATGGCTAGGTAACTTGTCTGAGGTCACACAGCTAATAAGTGGGGATTTGAAGCTGGTCTTAATCACCAAGCTTATGCTGTCTCCCATTGTATAGTGGCACCAAAGAAGGACTTAAAGGGCAGGGCTTTTTCTCAAGTCAAACGTCCATTCACTGTGATGTCCTTTCTTCATTGTGTTTGAAATCTAGGTTACTACAAGTCTTGCACCTGGATGCAGAGCAAGGGAGCACCTTGTGCCTTCTTGCCCAGTCTATGATCTCTGAGAAAGCTTTTCCATCAGAAAGCCAGATTTTTAAGTGGCCCCTGCTCAGAAGAAGCTACAGCAGCAGTCTGTCTCTTCAGTAGATTATTGGATCATGGCATATGAGGGTTGGAAGGGGCACTTAAAGATGATGCCTTCTGACCCTCTTAGTAACTGATGGGAACACAGAGACCCAAAGGGGTCTGTGGTTTGCTCAGGGTCAAACAGAGAGTTGAGGATGACACCAGGACTAGGGGCCTTTTCAGAATGCCCAGGTATGGTGGGGTTTTGAAAGAGCAGTTTGCAGCCCTCTCCATTTGAGACTTTCCTGAACTCAGAAGGTACAAGGCCAGGCCAAGAGATTGTACTGATAAAGTTTGGGGCCTTACAGGTTTGAGATTAGAAAGTAAAGGGCAAAGTTCAGCTTGGACACAGCCATAATCAGGACAGAGTCTCCTATACCCATCCAACCTGGGATGATTCTTAGTGACAACTCCCAGGAAACTCAGAGGTCGAGATGGGCATGTCAAGATCCTTTTAAAAATATATATTTATATTTTATATAAGTGGAATCATCCAATATATAGTATCTTGTGTTTGGTTTCTTTCAGTTAGCATAACGTTCTTTTAAATTAGTCTATTTTTTAAATTAGAGAAGTTTACGGAAAAGGCATGTAAATAGTACAGGGTTCCCATATAGCCCTCCCCCCCATTGTTGACATTTTCCATTAGTGTGGTACCTTTGTTACAACTGATGAAAGAATATTAAAATATTACTGTTGGTGCCTAAGGGTTGCTTCCTGAGAGCCTCCTTGTTGCTCAAACGTGGCTTCTCTCTAAGCCAAACTCAGCATATGAATGCATTGTTTTCCTCCCAGCATGGGACATGACTCCTGGGGATGAGTCTCCCTGACACCAAGAGATTGCTACCAAGCACCAACTGGCAATTCGACTGGAAAAAGACCTTGAATAAAAGGGGGAAAAAGTAAAGACAAATGAGTTTATAAGGCTAAGAGACTTCAAAGAGAGTCGGGAGGTCATCCCAGAGGTAACACTTACTCACATTTCAGCAGGATCTCATAGACTTCCAAAGTGGATACAACCCCAAATAGTGGAGCTCCTGAGGGCTCTGGAGACACCCAGGTCCTATGGTCAGGGCACATAGCTCTGGAGTTTGGTGCCTTGCCAGTGGGCCCTACTTTGAAGTTTGTGCTCCTGAGAGTGACAGAGTCGGACTCAATTATTTCTTCTCTGCACATGGCTCATCTGTCCCTTCTATTAAAACCTATACTTGGTGCTGGAGTTTGTAGGTGTATGTCCAGAGACTCGAGTCTTTGGGCTGTTCATGTGCCAGCTGGGCCTAGAACTTTGGTGGAGCTGCAACTCTTACTCTACAGCTCATTGGACTCACCCAGGACAACTGGCAGGGAGATGAAGATGGACAAGAGCCATCCCAGGGAATGGAGAGAATCTGCAGCTGCAGGCAGGATAGTCCCATCCATCTTCCCCATGGGATATAAGCCCCCTCTCAATTGGAGGTAGAGTGGACATCACCAACCATCCCAGACTCCTCAGGACTGGGGGAAGAGCTATGGACTAGAGTGAACTTACTGGTATTCTGCTATAGACACATTGTAATTCTAGCAATGGAAGAAAGTACAACATTGATATGGAGCCGGTGGCCACTGGAGGGTCTGGGAGTAGGGAGAAGGAAAAACAGTTGTAATACAGGGGATTTTTTTGGGACTTGGGAATTGTCCTGAGTGGCATTGCAATGACAGATGTAGGCCATTTTATATCATCACATAACATGCAGAACTGTGTGGGAGAGAGTGTAGACTACAATGTGAACTATGCTCCATGCTTAATGGCAAAGCCCCAGGATGTGTTTATCAATTGCAATTAATGTGCCACACTAATGAAGGATGTTTATGTTGGAGGTTGTTGGAGGTGTGGGAAGTGGGGCATATGGGAATTCCTATATTTTTTGTGTAACATTTATGTAATCTAAGTATCTTTAAAAAAATAAAAAGATTAGAAAAAAGAAGGGGAAAAATTACTGTTAACTATAGTCTGTGGTTTACAATAGGCATATTTTCCCTATATATTAACCTATGATTAATACCTTGTAATAATGTCATACATTTGTTATAATTCATGAAAGAACATTTTAATATTTGTATTATTAACCATGGTCCATCGTCCTCAACAGGGCTCACTGTGTTATACAGTCCCATGTTTTGTATTCTAATTTTCTTTTAATAACATATACAACTCAAAACTTCCCCTTTCAACCACATTCACAGACATAATTCAGTGCTGTTAATTACACTCACAAGAATGGGTCAAAGTCACTTTTGAGTCATCATCTTCCTTGATCTCTCAAAAGTATTTGATGCTGGCAGCTGTTGTAGCTCAGTGGTTGAGCTCCTGCTTTCCATGTGTGAGGTCCCGGGTTCAATCCCCAGTGCCTCCTTAAAAAACAAAACAAAGCAAAGCAAAACAAAACAAAACCCCCAAAGTATTTGATGCTATTATCTATTCCCACCTCTAAGCAGTTCTATTCCTCTGGCTGTGCCTTCTCTCACTTTCATGGGTTATTCTTCCTCCATCTCATTTTAAAGGCTGCTGTCCCATCCTGGACCTTTCCTTTTCTCTCTTGCCATACTCTTCCTGAGTGAACTCATCCATCCTCATGGTTTTAACGAGTTACATTCTTGTATTTCTTAAGTTCACAGCTCCACTCTTTCTCTTTCCTAGACTTCACAACCATATATTCAATTAACAGTTGGCCAACACTTGGATATCCCGTGGGTACCTCAGCTATGACATGGACAAAACTGCTCTTTCTACCTCTCCTCCTCTCTAACCCAGATCTGTTTTCCGCATGATCTCTGTCTCAGTAATGGTACCAACATCCACACAGCTTGAAAGCCTTGACTTCCTTCTTCCATCCCCACAGCCATTTCTCTGATTTAGGACTCCTTTATCTCTCACCTGTGGTAGCCTTATAACTGGTATCCCTGCTTCCGACACGCTCCACTCCAAGTTGTTCCACACAGCACAGCAAAAATTAACGTTTTTTGTTAATATCCAAAAAAAGTGAATTAAAAATGCTTTTTATTGTAGTAACACATATACAGCACAAAATTATTTCCCATGTAAGTACTTTCAATTGTACAATTCACTGATATTAATTACATTCACAGTATTGTACTACCATCATCACCATCCATTACCCCAAATTTTCATTACTTCAAACAGAAACTCTGCATATATTAAACAATAACATCCCCTTCTCTGTACTTCCCCTGGTTACTTGTAATCTACTATCTGTCTCTATGAATTTGCATAATCTACGTATCTCATGTGAGATCATACAAATCTGTCTTTTCATGTCTGGCTTATTTCACTCAACAACATGTTTTCAAGGTCCATTCATGTTGTTGCTTGTACCAGAACTTCATTCCTTTTTACAGCTGAATAATATTCCATTGTATATATATATATATATATACACCACATTTTCTTTATCCATTCACCGGTTGAAGGACACGGGTTACTACCACCTTTTGGCTATTGTGAATAATGCTGCTGTGAATATTGGTGTACAAATATCTGTTTGAGTCCCTGCTTTCAATTATTTGGGGTATACCAAGAAGTGGGATTTTAGGTCAGATGATAATTCTATTTTCAACTTTCTGAGGAATTGCCAAGCTGATTTTGACAGTGTCTGCACCATTTTACAGTCCCACTAAAAATGTATAAGTGTTCCAATTTCTCTGCGTCCTTGCCAACACTTGTAATTTGCTTTCTTTTCTAAAATAATAGCCATCCTAAATGGGTGTGAAGTGATATCTCATTGTGGTTTTGATTTGCATTTCTCTGATGATCAGTGATATTGAACATCTTTTCATGTGCTTATTGGCCATTTGTTTATCTCTTTAGAGAAATGTCTAGTCAAGTCCTTTGTACATTTTAAAATTGGTTTACTTGTCCTTTTGTTGTTGACTTGTAGCAGTTCTTTATATATTCTGGATATTAAACAAAAAAGTGTATTTTTAAATTATAAAATTGATACATACTTGTAACAAATTCAAACAATATAGTAGGGTATAAAGTAAAAACTGAGATTCCCCTCTCCCATATTCCCAATCACAAAGTAGTTAACAGTTTGGTGTGTTTCCTTTCAGACTTCTTTCTAGGCTTATCCAAACAAATATTACTTGGGTATCTCCTCTAGGCTCATTTGCCACTTCATTTTCCAGCAAGCCAGAACTGCCCATGTTTCTTTGTGTATGCCAGGCTCTAGGTCCCCTCCTTGATTTTGATCATGTTTTCCCTCTGTTCTCCCCTCTTCCTCCATTCTCCAGTCAATACCTACTTATCCTTGAAGTCTCATCTCATGTGTCACCTCCTCCTTGACACCCCGGGGCTAGGTAAGTCCTCCTTTGCCACTTTCACTGCATTATCACACTATATTACTATGAACTGTTTTGTGCTGGTGTCTTCCATGAGGGTGGAGCTTCCTGAGGAAGAAACTGCATTTTCCTACTTTGTATCCCCCATACTTATTATAAGACCTGGCACAGGGTGTTCAGTGCACATGACTGAGTGATTGCAGCTCTTATTACTATCTGAGTCTCCTTCTGAAGTACAGGTACCTTGGATCAGAGAGGAAGTTTTTATAGACAGACAGGACTCTGAAGCTTCCTGATAGTTCTCAGCAAGAGTAGGAGAAAGGTGCTGCAGAGCAGGAGAAAGGACCCAACGGGGAGGATAGGAGCCAGGTGGCATCAAAGGGAGGAAAGGAACTCACATTTATTAAGGATCTACTGTGTCAGGTTCTTCACATATGTTATCTCATTTAATCCTCTCAACTGCACTATCCCCATTTTACAGATGAGAAAACGGAGGATCAGGTTATAAAGTATCTTGCCCAAGGTCACAAAGCGAGTGGCAGAGCCAAGGTTCAAACGCAGTTCTGAGTGCAAAATCCAAGTTCTTAGTCACTATGCACATTGGTGATCAGGGGAGGTATATTAGTCAGCCTATACAGGGACCTTCCGACGTGGGAGAGAGGCACTCAATCACTTGAGCCCCTTTAGCTCCCTGATTTGTTGTGTCTTTCATTGTCTCTCCTCTGGGCTTACTTCCCGGGCTCCAGATCAAAACTCCACCATCAAAACTCCAACTAAATCCTCTGCTCTGCCGTGTAGTTTTATCTGTGAGTCCCCGTCCACCAAGGGAGCAGGGACTCAGCGTCCTACTGACATGGCCCAATCAAAGCCTTGATCATTATTTAATCAAGTAAAAGTGAAACCTCTGAATCCAATGCAATTTAATGTGCAAACAGGCCAGTTTACAAACATAATCCAACATCTATTTTGGAATTCATAAATAATTCCAAAGTACTACAGGAGGCTATGGTAAACCTTCTGTTTCCCCAGAAGGTTCAGGGGCACCTGGGAAAGGTCTGTTTTCAAGAGCTTCTGAACAGAGGTACCTAAAGGCCTTATGCCTCTGGGAAGATAGTGACAGATCCGGGATCCAGATCTTCAGACACTCTGAGGCTTTTCACTTCTATTTTTTTTTTTTTTTTTAATTTTACCGGGAGGTCCCAGGGATCAAACGCAGGTCCCTCCATATGGCAGACGGACGACAAACCATTGGAGCCACATCTGCCTCCCGCTTTTCACTTCTATATGCCCTGAAAGGGGTGCTCAGGCCCTAGAGTTTATGCCAGAGGGAAACATCTCTCAGGCTTCTGGAGGACATCAACAAAGGCCCACTTTCCCCAAATCTCCCTGAGGCAGCTGTGACCTTCCTTGGCCTCCTCCTGGCCCCTCCCCATCCCCAAGCCCTGGTTGCTGTGTCATTTCAGAACCTGCCAGCCAGAGCAACACTTATGGGGCCGAGTCATCTCTGTAGGCCTAGCCTGGGGTCTGAGCCCTTTGATACTTGTGGTTTGGGTACTTCTTGGCAGTTGTGGGCACCTTGAGATTAGGGTGGGGGGTACTCTATGGAAGGGGGGTAAGGGGCTAAGGGGTTGCTGGAGTGTGGAGCTATGAATGGGGGTGGGGCCAACGCACAGGGGACACTGGTCACTTGGCTACAATGTTTACTAATACTGCCTAGATATTGTTTGGTCCCTGAGGGCAGGGAATGCCAGTACTGAGAGAAGCCCTCATGGTAACAATAACAGCTGCCATTTGTCTAGACCATCTATATTGCAGAGTCCATACATACTCTGTCATTTAATCCTCCAGCAACTCAAGAGACAGCTATCAATAGCTGACTTTTATAGCTTGAACAAATAGACAACGAAAAACCTGAAGCTCAGAGAGATTGCCAGTAACCACTGAGGGACAGAGTTGGGATTTGAACTCAATCCCAGGGCTGTTATAAATTCCATCCTGTCTTCAAAGAGCTCACAGTCCTTACCTGCTCTTGTCCACCTGTTCAGCATCACCTCTCGTCATTTCTCAGCTCATTCTGTGCTCCAGGCATCCTGAAACACTAGCAGTTCCTGCCTCCATCATGCTACCTCTTCTCTCCACAGCTTTGTACGCTCTGTTTGCTCTGCCTGAAATGCTTTCCACTGCTCTGTTCCCCTGTTATCTTTTCTTCATCCTTTAGGTCTCAGCTAGGCTGGCGCCTGGCTCCCCAAGGCTTTGGTCTTTACACTTTTGCTGGGTATGGGGGGGCGGTGTGTGTTCTGGTTTGCCCCCACATCCATTTTCCCTTGTCTCTTACAGGTAGTTCTTGGACTCCTGTTTGGGAAATTCACCGCCCCCCCCCACCCCAGTTAGCCTTGTGGTTAGTGTGACTGGTCTTCTCTAACTCCGCCCCCGTTTCTAGGCATGTGTCTGATAAGCACGTCCATCCCATCTGGCACAGTGATCAGTCCAGGGATGGGAGTATGCCCCAAACCAAAGAACCAAAGAGAGCCGGGTGCTGTGAAAGTGACCAGCAGAGTCACGCTCTTTTCTACCAGACTGAACGAGGAAGGGTGTAGGTAAAAGGCCCAGCTACGGTTAACCTAGAATTTGACAGAGGAGGAGCTTAAGGGGAAATAGTCTGGTGGGAACATAGGCTAGGGAACTTAGCCTCTATGGTTAAAAAACAGGATATTTTGCTTTCCATATTTACTCATTGTTTACTCTCAACTTTTTCAGAACCCTGGGTAAAGAAGAAGGGTGCTATTTTTGGAGGACCACTTGGAAAGCCCCAACGTAATCTTTGCAGACATCAGCAATGTTTTGGGGTCATTTTAATATACTATTTGGGCTCTATTTACCTATTTTTTTATAAAAATTAACTTTTTATTATCCATCTCACAAATATTTTACTCCTCTATGGCCTTTGTTTATGGTACAAAATATATAAACATTTATATAGTCAAATACGCACTTCATCTCATTTGCAGCCTCTGAGCCTCTAATCTTAGTTAGGAAGGCCCCCCCTATCTTGTTTGTACATATCGTTTCCAAGATTTTCTTGCAATATTCTTTTTTTTTCAATATTCTTTTTAAACTGTTTTACTTTTTTTTTCATCCATTTGGAATTAATTTTTGTGACATTAGAGTACATTTTTACTTTCTCCTATATAGGTAACCAGTTGTGCTGCTGCCATTTATTAAATAATCCGTTCTCTTCCCACCAAATTGAATTAATTTCCTCATGTACCATATGTCAACTTTTCATAAATACTGGTGTAGATTGTGGATTTTCTATTTTGCTTTAATGATCTATGTCTCTATTTCTGTTTGAGATAAGGAAAGATCCCTTTACAGTTATTCTTTTTATAATTTTCTTAGCTATTTTCAAGCATTTATTCTTCATATGAATTTTAAGAAAATTTTACAAAATTCCATTAAAAACTCTGTTGAGATTCTAGTGTAAATGCACAATATATACATTGCATGGAAACTGACATTTTAAAGCTTGTAGGTCTTATTCAAGACCTCCATGGCATGTCTTTCCACTTATCCAGGTCTCGTTTTATATCTTCTAGTATATTTTCTTCATTTAGACCCTGTGGCTTTCTTTCTTTCTTTTTTAAAGATTTATTTTTTATTTATTATATATCCCCCGCTTTCTGCTTGTTCTTGCTGTGTTCATTTTTGTGTTCTTCTGTGTCTGCTTGTCTCCCCCCGCTGCGGTGACCCGCCGAGTCAGCTCACTGCTCGGCGGCCTGCCTGCTCATGGCAGCTTGCCCTGCCCGTGGCGGCTTGCCTTCTCAAGGCAGTCTGCCTGCTCGAGGAGGCTCTGGGAACCGAACCCGGGGGATGTGGCTTTCTTATTAAATAGATCTTTAAGTATGAAATCATTTTAGTTGCTCAAATATGATATTTTTCCCATTTCCTTTCCTAGTATTTACCAACAGAATAGAGGAAAATTATGGATTATTTTAATCTTGTATCTAGTCACCTGACCAGAGAATGTACAGTCACTTGGTGAGATGGGGGAAAGAGTGGGAATTGCATGTCAGGGGTCTGTGGGGCACAGGGCTGACTTGGCCTGGAGCCTGAGGGCATCAGGAAAGTGAGCAGACCAAGAACAAGCAGCAGAATGACTGTGTGCAGGGGCACTGACTTAGTAGGATTCAGTTTCACTGTGAACAGCTATGAATAACAGGTAAAAAACCAGAATGACAGTCATTTCTCCCTCACATAAAGTCAGTCCCTGCAGACAGCAGGCTGGTGAAGTGGCTCTACAGTCCTCAGGGACCCAGGCTTCTAGCTTTCCATTCTGCCATCCTTCAGAGTGGACCTCATCCTCATGGTCCAAGATCAGCTCCGGCCATGATGTGCATGTTTCAAGCAGAAGGATGGAGAAAGGGGAGAAGAGACAAAGGGCATATCCCAGGTATATTGTAAAGAAATTGCCAGAAGCTGCCATACAATAATTGTACTCAAGCCTACTGGCAATAAGTGAGTTGTGTAGCCACATCTAGTGCCAAGGGATACTGGGAAATATTTTTATTCCAGGCATCCATGTACTTAACTAAAAGAAAAATCAAGTTTCTAAGGTAGTGATAATAGACATACTGGGGTTGGCAACCAGCAGTCCCTGGCACAGGCAAATTTGAGGGGAGCTAGGGACATTTGGTTTTCTTTTGTAGCTCTCAGTTGCCAGTGAAGAAAGGAGAAGGTAAAGGGCACATGATAAAGGTTTAGGGGGTTTATTAGTCAGCCAAAGGGGTACGGATGCAAAGTACCAGAAATCTGTTGGTTTTTTAAAAAGATTTATTTTTTATTTATTACATATCCCCCCCTTTCTGCTTGTTCTTGCTGTGTTCATCTTTGCGTTCTTCTATGTCTGTTTGTTACCCCCCGCTGCAGCGACCCACCGAGTCAGCTCACTGCGCGGCGGCTTGCCCTGCTTGCGGGGGCTTGCCCTGCCCATGGCGGCTTGCCCTGCCTGCGGCAGCTTTGCCCTGCCCTGCGGCGGCTTGCCTTCTCAAGGCGGTCTGCCTGCTCGAGGAGGCCCCGGGAACTGAACCTGGGGCCTCCTATGTGGTAAACCGGTGCCCTACCAATTGGGCCACAGCTGGCCCCTGTTGGCTTTTATAAAGGATATTTATTTAGGGTAAAAGCTTAGAATTACAAGACCCTAAAGATTCCAACTCAAGGTACCATAAGAGGTACTTCCTCACTCAAAGTCTGTTGCCAGGTGCGTTGATGCAAGATGGCAGCTGATATCTGTGAGGGTTCAGCCTTCCTCTTTCCTCTTAAGGCTCCATGGTCCCAGCTTCTTTCAATCTCAGCTGTAGGCTGGCATAGGGCTTGTCTCTCTTCCTCTGGGGCTCAGCTGCTCTGTTCTCTTCACAAGGTCAGCTGTAAACTATCAGGGTCATCTCTCTTCCCAGGACTGCAGGATCCTCTGTGTATTTTCTCTGTGTATCTACTTCTCTTGTGTTCTTGATTGAGCATCCATTTATATAGCCTACCAAGGGGGGCAGGGACTCAACCCTGCATGCCCTGATGATGTGGTCAAATCAATCAAAGGGCATCATGCCCAGAGGAACAGACAAGTTTACAAACATACTATCTCCTTTTTGGAATTCATAAATAATATCAAACTGCCACAGGGGGCATCAGAAGAATAGGGGTGCCAGGCATAGGGAGTGTGGGTAATAGAAGAGTTTAAGCTGGGTTGGAAAGGAGAGAAGCCTTTTTGGGAGATGATGGACTGGAGAAAAGTGGAACATTTAAGGGATTGGTGATATCAAAGAGATGAAAAAACAGGTCCACAGCTAGAGGACTAGGAGACTGTGTCAGGGAGTGGCATATTTGTCAGGGATGAGAAGAAAAGTGTGGCTGTGGCAGTGGGTGATGGAAGTGGAAAGGAGAACAGGGCCACTCAGTACAAGGAGTGCAAGGCATGGCATGAGTGGTCCTCCCCCTGCACACTCAACAGCCCCAGGAAGGTGGCAGGAGCGTGCGGGGGCTGGAGGAGTACAGAGAAGCTGGTATAGCCAGATGGTGTGAGCAAGAGAATTATACTGGAGAAGAGAGTAGTAGTGTAGAGTGGACAAGGACCTCACCTTCTGGTCGTATACTGATCCAGGTAACACAGGTGTGGGAGACTAAGAGCCATGACTGAAGATGGCTGCAGGGGATGCACGAGGTCAGGGGGTGACCAGATCTCGGGAGCAGGAAGAGGAGAGAGCCTTCTGTGAGGAAATGAAGGCTGAGTGGGATTGATTTGCCATGGAGTGAGGAGTCCAGTGGGTATAGGGGAAAGTTCTGCAGGAAAGGGGTACAGCGGGTTTGGGTCAGGGGAAAGAACACAGAACAGTGTGGGGATTAGAGTATGAGAGAGAACAAATGAGCAGGCTTACATTTTGGACAGTGACTAAAGACTGTAACTGTGATGTGTGGGTGTGGGGGTCCACACAGATCTCTAAATTCTGGCTACCTTGGGGAAGGGCCAAGCTGTGGACCCAGAGTGACTCAGGCATTAGTGCACGGCTGCTGGACCGTGGGCCAACCCAGGCACGGGCCCTGTCTGGTCAGAGACTACACTAGGGATTCTGAAGCCTAAAGGTGGAGCAGTCACAGGCCAGAGAAATACCCAAAGTTTCCTTGGAAGCTTTCCTCGCCTTGCTCCTATGGCTCCTAGGGTGAGTATGAGCTCAGAAACAACCATTACTCACCCTGTCAGCTGCTAGAGGCAACCCTGGTTACTCAGCAATGCCAGAAGTCATGCTTTTCTTCCTTTTTAAATAAATGTTTTATTTTGAAAGAATTTTAAACTTATAGGACAGTTGCAAAAACAATACAAAATCCATACCGAGAACTCCAACGTACCTCCCACCCACATACCCGGATCCACCGACTTTTAACATTTTGCTACATTTGCCATATCAAGGAATCATGTTCTTCTAACATCCATTTTGATTTAAAATCTTTTATGTTTGATATGGGCTTTCCTCTGTTGACAATGGGCTGGGTTTGGTCTACTCATTAGGTGTGGAACTCCTGGCTTGTGGTTAATCCTGATTGGAAACAATATAAACGCATTTCCTGGTAAATGTATAAATATATATGGATGTTGGTTGTTCTCTTCCCCACCACCAATTCATACTGAAGAAGCAGCAGTTTAGACGTGCTCAGCAGCTGGCCCTCATAAAAGGCCTCAGGTGAGTCACGGTTTTGCACCAACCCAGAGAGGGCTTGTCTTGCTTGCGGAGAGAATTGTGTTTACCTCTTTTCTTCCTGTGACCCTATTGTTTTATGATGATCAGCCTGATTTTTGTGCAAGAGGCCAGGAAGATAAGAATTTGGGGAAGGGGATCAGGAATGAGATGAAGAGGACCCAGGCAGCTATATATCCAAGGCAAAATCACTAGTTTTGGGGAGCACAATCTGCTTTTGCCCAACCGGAGCCCTTGGGGGAGCCGTCAGAAAGGAAGTGGAAGAGCCTCAGTTTGTGAGGAGACAGTGCTGAGGGAACTGAAGCTTGAAGTGAAGCGGCTTGTCCAAGGTCAAACAGCCCACCAGGACTTAAATCCACATCTGTCTGAATCTAAATCTTCTGTTTTTCCCATTACTTCATGCTGACACTGAGGTCAAAGGACACGTTCCCCTCTCCCCCTGGGCAGAGGGGAAAAGCACAAGATGGCTTCCTTGCCCCAAGGCTTGGGGTATTTCTGTGTCCTTGGCCCCTGTAGGAGGCCTCCAGGGACACCTCGCTGGCCCAGTCCTGTTCCTCAGGGCCTGCTCTCTGCTGTTGTTAATTGGATGGGTCTCTTCCTGTTAGATGGAGGACAAGCTAAAGAGTTGGCAGTAGGAGACTCCAGTGCCTTTACCCAAAGCAGCCCTCTGGGACCGACTGGCTTTGGAATCAGTCATCCCTGGGTGGGAGTTCTGGCTCTGCCTCTTGCTACCAGTGTGACCTTAATTTGTCTGACCTTCAGTTTCCTCCTGGTAAAATATGGACAAGAGTGCCCACTGCAAAGGGTGCTGTTGTTGTGAGTATTAAGTGAGATAATGTGGGAAATGTGCCTAGCACTGTGTGCTATACATTATAAACAACCAAGTAAAAGGCATTTGTTCTTTTCATGGAGGGGGTAGGCAGATCTCCCAGGAGAGCCATTTAAGTATGAAGTAGTTTTTGGGACCCGTCCCTCAAATCCACATCCATAGTCT